>DWMP01000064.1:0-12740 GCA_018245295.1 Agara epimachia | reverse complement strand
CAAAGTGCAGAGATATAACGTTTTAGTCGTGTTTAGCTTTATGTAAAGTAATAACTCATCACAAATAGTAAGTACTTAAAGCATAAGCGCGTGTAGTTAGAATGGAACTTTATATGTAGGTTCCTTTAATTTTGAATTATACTTTGCGTATCAACCAAAGACGATGACATAATTTAGGCAGAATTGGTTAAACTCACGTGCGATTGAAATCGAACATAACGGGTAAGTTCGCCTAATTTACAATTATCATTATTATTGTTTATAAATAAAATTTATAATTTAAATGAAAACTATTAAATTATAAAACAAAATTTAATCACAAAGGAATCACTAATGACTGATGAACGAATAATTAATGAATACACAAATGTACGATAATACATTGAGATTTTACGGATACTAGTAAAAGTGTAGTTTTATGAGATTTTTCAAATATGTTTGATATTTCGGAAAGAACGAAACAACACGATGCATTTCTGAATTGAAAACGCCGCCCCGAAAAGTAGATTGACATTTATTAAAAGTTGCAATCTTATCTTCATTGAAAGTTTCGAAATTCATTTATGACGAAATTTCAACTTTTAACAGAGGATGGAAGAGGATGGAGGATGGAGGATGGTAGCGAATATTAGAGATTTGCATTTAATAGGAAATGGTAGTACCAAAACCATGGCTGTCGTAGTAGGCATTAATGGTTGTATTGTTTAATATAATACGTTTAAATAAACGTAACAAAAAAATCTAAAGCTTTTTGTCAATGCAATATCAATCCTGGAACAGATTAAAGGATATTTCCTCTTACTGTGTGACATTCTAAAGCATATTTTGAATCCAAATGTTTTTTCTTTCGTGAATTGACATGTTCTTTAATTTCGTAACCGAGTTATGTAATCGTGGGTATCCTAAGAAGTAAATCAATGTACCATACATATATATATAATGTAAAATGTATAAGAAGTATAAAAGACGGAAAACATTACCGTATAAGTAATGATATTATGTTATTACTTCCTAAAAGGAAATATATGTTTATGGTGAAACAAATTTTATATGATATTGTTCCCTTAACAAGTGAGATTGACATCTTCAGAACAGAATTTATATCCTGTGATTTGTATATATATGGGGCGGCATACAGACTTTCCAGTGTGAAGCATGAGCAGCTGAAGAGCTAATACAACGTGAGCTATAGCCGCCGATGAGCGATGCGGCCTTTGTATAAGCGTGCATGACAAGAGAGCTTACGTAACTTCAGAGAATTGGGTTAAAACTAAACGAAAGCGAAATAATGGATATTCCTGAAGGAAGTTGGCTGTAAACAGTTACAATGAATTTATGTTAATTGCTAAACATGTTTTATGCTGGTTTTTCGTTTTGTTCTCAACGACGTTTCATGTGATAATTTTTGATAACAATAATAATATCTCGGAAGAACCTTACATACAGTTATAATAATAATAATGTCACGTACAATACACGCGTATATTATATCTATAGAATGAGAAGTGATGGACTACATTACGTAAAAACTAAGATTCGTAATAGGTATAAAAATACGTTATCTCGTGGTGGAAATCACATGGTGACCCTATGTATGGCTGACCGATGTCAAGAAGACATAGAGCAGAACAAGGTTCGGGGAGCACGTGAATTGGTGACTGAGAGGGTAAATTTTCACGAGCCATTAAATACTGCCGACACTTGATGAAGTTGCTCGAGAACTATTTTCTGTTCTTTCAACAATCTGCATTGGGTGGGCGTAATAATGTGGAACGTTAAAGGAGCTTTTACAGCTAAAGGTGTTTTGGATGCTGTAGCCTGTGTATTAAATGCTGTAATGTGGACACATACATAATTAAATAATGTTTATGTTCATTCACATATACAGTAATGTTTTTTTTAGAGATTTATTACAGACGAAAACAAGGGTCCGAATTTTAATTAAAACACCAGTTACATTTATAACGTTTACTAATTACTTTTTACAATCAACCGTATGACTGCTTAATGTAATGACTTCCCTGTTTACACGATTATTCATTAAACTAGTTTGACAACAACTTTGAGCATATGTATATAAATAAAATATCGTAAGATACGTCATTGCATATAGAAGGTACAACTACAGTAGCTAGAATTTATCTACTTTAATTATTGTTTTGTAGACACTTAATATAAATTTTAGATAAAGACCAAGCAATTATATTATAAAACTAAGTGAGTTATTTGTTTTAGTTAGGTATCATAACTGCCTGTGTTGGGGAGCCACCACCATAATGATAGCGGTAGTCAATAATATATAAAAAGGAACATATTCTTTAAAACAAATATCAATATACAATAAAGGCCGAAGATTATAATTCAATTACATTCTTATTTAATAAATAAGGTCTGTTGTTGATAAATAATATAAGAAAAACAGACACCATACTTTATTTATATTACAGAATACTTATCAGAGGATATTTGGCAACTTTAATTAAAGGCTATTCTTGGCTGCTCCATTATTATTATACCCTAATTTTATACTTTATAAAGCTTAGCTTAGCCCTTATTTATTATTATTTTTTATATTTAGCTTACAATATACTAATTTATAACTACCTACTTATGCAATTTAACAAAGTACAATATTATGTAATAATATTAGTTAACAATATTGTAACAACTCGTGAATTGACATGATAACGCTTAATAAATAGTCGTAAATGTCAATGTCAAATTGGATGAAAATAATTTTTATGAATAAATGAACTTGCTTTACATATTCTTCGGAATATTCAATAACAAAGTAACGAATAAAATCTACTCAAATCTATAGTGGTATACGTCACAGTAATTTTTTTAACAAAAAACACGACCAGATTATTGAGGGTTTTGGTCCATAAAATGACGTTTTTATGGTTTTTGGTACATAAAATGACGATTTTAATTTTTTCTAAGAAGTGCAATGAGTTTGTAAAATTGGCACAATAACTGTACGTAATAAAAATTTTACATCTTACTTTTATATACTGCTCAAGTTCCACAGTCTACAATGTAAGATAACTTTTTACACATTCCACGCCCGAGTAGTCGGGAACGCCATGACCTTTCATGAATAGTGTAGATGGAATGTCGTAGAATTTTATACAGTTAGTACGATTTTATGCTGAAAATAACTTTCACAGAAATTCAGATGCTGTATGAAAAGAAAACATAAATAAAACTGCGGCACCGCGTTTTATTTGTGACTTTTCAATAAAGTATTCGAGTACGTCAGGTTCTAACATTCAATACGATAAAAGGGATCGTTTTAAACATATTTTATTTTTTTACTAATTCAACTTCGCTGTTACATTGTACCTGGATATATAAAAACAATTCTTTATATTGATATTACTATTAAATAATACTGATAAGTTTGTATATAGGTACTTTATAATTAATCTATATTTAGTACAAAAACATAAACGTAACCGTACTGTTTCTCATATTAGGATTCGAAATTAACAGAGCTTTTCCACCAACTGATTTAGCGATATCAGCAGGAATATATTTTCTCTTACGAGTAGCACAAACAATTTCAAAAGATTCATGATTCTAAATGATCTGTAAGGCCGATAAGTCGAGGCGGTTAAATATAAAATTATATGCCATTATTCTTGTTCATTAATCTTGGTGTAAATAGGCCGAAATAACAAATATTAAGTGGCGCTCATTTGCGAGAAATGTTCATAAAGCATAACAAGAGAATAACGAACTTTGAGCGCAATAACTGTCGATGTTTTTTATCTTCAAACAACAGACAAGCGTTCACGTCTAGAGCTGACTCGTCAGTTACAGATTTATTGATATAAATAAGAACTAAGGTCAGACGCTTGTGTGACAGTATATGTGTATTAGTATTAGTATTAATACAACTTGCGCGGAGTGCCTAGGTGGGAGGTTTCAGCGGCGTGTTGCCGACATGCAGGTTGTTCAGCTGCGGCAGCAATATCGCGGCGGTGGCGATGGTGGTGACCAGTACGAACACCGCCAACAGCGCGCGGTCAGCAACAACTGCCACCTAAGGAGTGAACCTTTAAGTGAGTGTAACCTCTAAAAGAAAATCTGTGATCATTAGCGTATATCAGAGACTAACTGGATCAAGGTTACTAACAATCTTATTCCTGCAGACCCTTAGCAATGAGCTCGAAGCATCTGATATTGTTATGAACACCTAATGCTAATAGAACTAATTAACACCAACAGTCCCATTAATATAGTCCTATTCGAGATTGGTTGCAGAAGCGGCCACTTGTGACTACTGCTTAAATGAGTACTAAAAGAGTAGTTTACTACTCTGTTAACATATTAAATGCTAACAGTAACTCTTTGTATCAGTTGTTGTTATTGATGTTAAATCTGTGTAGTCTTAGGACAAACTATCATATGCTTATAAGTTGCGCACGATAATAAAGACATGCCGCTTAACAGTAGAAACAGGTGCTGCGGTGATACTTTTCCAGTTGAAATCTGAAATGGCGGTACCTACTATTACGAGATCTTCAAGCAATGTGGTAATATACACATTGTACAACTAAATGTATTTCAGATTGTGCAAATATATTTCGTAGGTATTCATGTTGTGAGAAAGCAACGGGAATATTAAATTCTAAGCATTTGGACTGTTTCTAAGCGTAAGCGTATGGTTTGTTTACCGTAATTTACCGTTATCAAATGAAGGTTTTTTTATTTTACTAAATATAACATTACATTAGTATCAAATTATTGGATATACTCGTTGTCTCGAATTGAATAAAGATGAATCGATGCCTTCGCAATGTTTTCTTTGATACGTCTTTCGTATATGATAGGTATCTACGTACGTATGAAACATAGATTAATATAAGCAGTATGTTCAGGATTCAACATCTGCTCGATTCGCACCTGATTGATCTCCGCCCTCCACTTTCGTATTACAAATTCAATAGAACCTATTTATTTCCATTCGGTTCATGTAAAAATTCTATTATATGAATGTCACTCTCCATCATTCTATTCGTATCACTGAACAAAATATGAAACTTGTTATATTTGGGACGCTAACATACAGCTCAGAAAAACCCAAACCTAATTTACTCGATAAAATTTAAATAGAATAAAATATAAATTGGTATCGAAGCGAAAGAGCTTTATAAAATGTTCCAAAGAGCAAAACGAGTCGCAAGTTATTATCAAACTAAATTAATTTCGTATATGCATAGCAATGTCTAATTAAGAGATTATTGCGCATGGGATTAGATTACATTATCGTCAGAGAATTGATTATCATCATGACTGAGGGGATAATACTCTCATTATACCTACTGAAGGATTAAGTTATAATCCGCTACCTGTTTCCATTCCAAGTTGGCCCGTTCGAGGCGCTCGTTGGCGGCGACCCGCTGCTCGTGGCGCGCGGCCGCCTCGCGGATGGTGCAGCCGCAGCACGAGCAGCGCGAGCACGCCGGCGCACAGCACCCGTCTGCTGCCACAGCACCCGCTCCTGGGGCTTGCACCGCTCGATCTACGAATTGTTCTAAACTCTAGTCTAATTGCACGCGAAGATAGCACCTGTCTATATGTTAATAAGAGTAATTAGCGTGACCCATGTTTTAGACATAAGGCCAGGATCGTCATACTTTTTACTCTGACACTTGACAAATATTGAGGAGGGCATTAGATAAATGTAAATTTAACGAATAGATTCGATCTTCAATATATATGTACTATGGAAATTGAGTATTTGAAAACGGGCTAAAAGACTTTAGTAAAAGTTAAGCTTTAGAAGATATAATAGATTCATTTTTATCCTTCGTTTCGGTTAGATAGATTTTAATTATTATTCATATTATGTTAACAACGGTGGCCGGAAACTTGAATAAATCCCTCGTTTTTGGTTGTATGTATTGACCGTTACAAAATCCTATCCTTCCTTTTGTTTACCTTTTGAAGTTCTAAATTGACCAGAAAGCGTTCATTACACATATAATAACCTCTCCTTTTCTAAAGAAAATTTTAAACATGCACAAACATTTGTGGAATATAACTCAGCTTATTACTGAAGCAACAGTCTTTTCTCAGAAATAAAGGGATTTTAGTGCAACCTCCTGCACCGTTTTACTGCGGTGTGAAATGTAAACTCGTGTAGCTTGCAAAATAACACGTGTTACATTCTACGTTTTAATGTTGTTTACACCCACGCGGAGTAAAATGAAAATGTCAGAGGTGGATTTCTATAAACGGACTTACGTACATAAGGAACAGTTAATAGATAGATAGTAGTGATTGCTAAAAGAAAATGAACTTACTCAGATGGTTGTGGTTGGGTCGTGCGAACCTCGGGGAGGCCGGCGTCGCGGCGGCGCCGTCGCAACGCACCTCGGCCTTCAAGCGCGAGCCAGTGCGTGGGTTCACCTGGACATTGCCGCCCACTGCCTGCGGTCCGCTGTCGCCCTGGTATGTAGGAAGCTTCTGTACTGTTAATTTCTATGTAACAGTAACTTTCTTATTAATATTATTTTCTATGTCGATTAGGCTAAACGTCGCTAACACGTCTTAAAGCGTTTTTTTCAATTCAATTTCCACCAAGTCTTTATGACGTGAGCTGTATATTTTTTATATATTGAAAATAAGCAAGTACGCTAAAACTTCTGAAATATATTGCCATAAATTCTGCTAACATACAAATGTTTAATGAGGCCAGCTTACAAAGCTCCACCATACTAATTCTCATACGTTTCATGCAAGGAAATCGTTCCACTACATTTATATTACCATTATGTCGTCGTGTCGACGCATTTGAAAACGTGCTCAAATTACTCTGTCGCCTGAACATTTTGGAATTTCGACCTTTGTGCTATTTAGTCGGTTTTGCTGGAGAGCTGCTGTGAAAATTATTTTATAAAATTCGCGTTAAGAATTTTTTATTCTTCAATCAGTGCCATAATTGGATACTCGCAACAGTAAAATCTTTTAGCTAAAGAGTCAGGAAACGACTGAAAACGTTCCACAAAAGCCAAAATCGGATATATACATTAGCGACTAAGTATCCGCTATGTGATGTATGCGACATGTTTTCTATATTTTCACGCTTCTTTACCACATCTAGGGCAATCGTCGCTAACGCACTTAAAGCAGCAGCCACGCTTGACAAATAATGGATACAAATGGCAACCAACACGTTGAAAGTGTTTCGAATAGCGCGCATAAGTTATGGTTTGCCCGCTAGGAGATAAATTTTGATATGGAAAATACAAGTTGGTAAATTTATTAATGTAACGATTAAATTACTAATAGCGAAAGTTTGAACTTTTATTAAATCTAATATTAATTGATGAAAGGGAACAAAAAGATTTACTGTGGCATACACGCGGAATGGTCAAAGTCATGGAAGCATAGGAATTATATACGTGCAGTAAACATGAATATCCCATAAAAAGGTACGCTGAACTTGTGTATCTCTGTAGATATGGGAAAACGTGCGTGATGGGAAAAGAAATATAGATAATATTTGATATCGTAACCCTACACAGAAGGCCTAAAATATATTCAAATAGTCTTGTAAGTGGAAGCGAAAAAAAAAAAATTTAAAATTCAAAATATTGTAGGTATAATTAAGGCTTCTATTGATTGAAGAGATTACTTGGCAAATCCAACATCGCGAAAACTTTGAAAGTCCAACAATCAATACCGGAAAGTTTATAGATAACATTTTTCGTATCTCAACTTTTTAAACTAATTTCCATAATATTTTACACTTCTAAGCCAGATTTATACCGTTGTGATTCTTTTAGAAGCTCTCAAAAATTTACTAGATATAGTTACATAAAGGGTTTTTTTAGGAATCTCAAAAGTTCTTTATAAAATGCAATAAACGTTCACATTACAGTAACTTACGATCGATTTATTTGCTTTATTGCTTTAGAAACGCAACGTTACACGATAGTGTTTTTTTTACTTTCAACTTTATCTTTTAACGGAACGGGATGTATTTATGTGAGCGTGTTCTGACGTTCGGATTACATTATATTACTAGTACCTAGTGCACAAACGAAACGTCACGAATGGGTCCATTATACAAAATGGATCTTGTAATCGTATCCTGTACATAAAAGTATCGATAGAAGAGTGAAACGCCGAGGAATGTTTAGAGTATTGTGTTTATTTAATGAAACGGTAACCAATGGTAATCAATCTCAACTGTCAGTCCCCTGTCAACACGCTCCTGGGCCGATGCGTTCGGTAGCTTCGTTTCTGTGATGTTACATGCCTACGTAATTCTACAATGTTTATTAACACCATTACGATCACTGAAACGTCTGTTTCGTTTCAAATAATAAATATCGTTTTAAAATTATGCTTTTTTAACTGCGTCTGCACATTATTTTCGAACCAGCGATTTTGAAATATGTTGTAGACGGATCGTAGAATTGATCATTTCATGATATTTTCGACTGTCTCATAGAATGGTTACATTTCGTAAAAATGTAATAATTATATCAAAAGTACCTATTCTTACTATTAACAAAAGTATCGTATTCTACAAAAAAAATATAAATTGCAAGTTTGACTAGACAATGTGTTAAAGTAATATGTAAATCTGTATGCTCTTTTATGTTTAACGTCAGTTTGTCCCCGTAGCGTGGGACCAGAATACGCTACAGTATCCCCTGCCTGTTGTAAGAGGACTACGACTAAAAGGCTTCCAGGGTGGGAGCTCTGACCGTCTAGTCAGCGATCCCGGGAAGTACGACGGTGTCTGTGGCCACACGTTCTTGTAAACAGAAGAATATGAGATTAAACCCCTTTGAGGAGCCCGTTAAGTTCTCCGCACTGAATTACACCGATGCATCCCTTACAGATATCCCGGAGTCCTCTAGCAACGCCGACGAAGGTTAAAGTGTGATAATAATCACACATTTCCCGGCGTCTCTCTCAAGACACCGAGGTACAATTTGAAGGTTTCGCCCGTAACCAAAAAAATAAAATTATCGTACATTCCGTTCGCATATATAACTATATCTAATTTAGTGTTAATCATTAACACAGATTTAATGTAAATCGTAGCTTCATATCCTCAAAGTTACAAAAATCATTATAATAATAGTATTTTTTCACTGTTGGGTCATACACGGCAGTAGTAATCGCAAATGGTTAAAATTTAACGAATCTTAGCCTTTGACTTCAAAGTATAAATGTTAAAGCAACTCAACACATAGGCAAACTAACAAAAGATTTAACCATTTTTCATTAATCTAACTACCTGCACGAGAAACCGTCAACTTTTCATTAATGTAGATTTTAATTATTATATATTTTACGTTTATTTTTAAATGCAATGGAGGAAACAAATTAGCTTGCGGTTAAATTAACGATACCTATTCGTTTAGTAAATAAACCTCTGTAACAATTACAAATATATTGAAGTTCATCGAAAGATCAATGCATTGACGGTATTTATTTAATTACGTACTTTTCCGTACTACTTCGACACGAAGCTGTACATCGTAGACCTAACCTTTTCGTATTACATATAATTTTATCCTAAATAATCAAGGGAAGTCCATAAATTATATGTTCCGTTAGTGTGTCGCATCGAGTAGCTTACATTGTCTTTGTTCGTCGGATTGTACTGAAACAAAAAACCGGCTATAAAATAATAATCATATACATAGCTGCAAAACACTCCGTAATTTCTAAATTTGTTGAATATGAGTGCGAGATTACTTTTTATTACTTTGTTAAATGTGTAAACTGTACTACACAATATAAATATCAACATTATAAAACACATCACAATGTAAAAGACTCTTAATAAATTATGTCTAACATTAACATTACTTTATATTCATTATTTATAATATGTATGTATAGTCATATACTTATAATTGTTTCTGCATATATATTTATATATTTATAGTACACACTAAATTGGATTTCGTTATGCCCTTTCCATTCCTAGGTCTGCTTGAAAAGATCTCTTTAGGAGATATGCAGTAACTACCTAAGTGCAAGATTTAATGTTTTTTTTTCTGTTAAATTTCCAGTGTACTAAAACTGTTAAATAAATAAATAAGATTCCACATTCTGTACATTTAGGAATAATGGATCCATTGATCCAGTGTTTAGTGTAACTGACTGGCGAGTCGAGGGTTGCCAGTTCGATTCCCACCCAAGACAAATATTTGTGCGACGAACTCGAGAATTGGGTTTGTACCTTGATGTAAAACTATCTATTAAGTCTATATCTAAGTATTTTGAAACGTATATAACATGTAGATTATTAGCTTTCCGCTTACATAAGTCTCTGCGTAGTTAAGACCAGACGGGACTGTGTCAATTATCCCTAGATATTGTTATTAACACTCAAAGTACTAGCGAAACGCATGTCAGTCACCAGCAATAACATCAAGCTATTATACATGTCTTGATTGCATTTTTTAGATTCTTATAGAGGGCAGCATAATCGGATTTCAAGCATCGTCTGTGCACCCATTACTCCAGCCCGCTACTCGGGAAAAATGGATATAATTTTTACCAACGGGAATTTTTCCACGTTTTTTTTCTTCACTGCACAACGCTGAAGGCAAATTGAATTTTTTGGTATGCTTCAGCGGACTAATTCGACTAATGCATTTAGTGCGATGCATGCTCCGCCTCGGACCGGATAAGCCGATTCACATTTTTCTGCCAACAAAACTCGGTAATCTTAATTTGCTAGTACCTATTTGCGCGTAATTTCCATATTTTTCGACCGCCAACAACGAGAAATCATACGTTTAAAATGGATCCACGGTGACGAGTGAATTCAATTCGCTCTTCATTCGAATTGCACAGACAGACGAAGGAGCAATGGAGCCTCCTGGTGGTAAATGGTATATCTTTATTTACTGTTCAAAATTCAAATGAAGTCGGCACAATAATCATGCAAATGAAACATTTATTTTTGGTAAATATTAGCGAATTAATGTTTGACCGAATTCTATAATTAGTATATCTATTGATTTTAATTGATACATCGATTCGTCTAAATTAATAAATCGATTCGTTTTAATTATTAAATCGATTAATTTCAATAAATAAATATGTTAATGTAAATTTAAGTGACTAAAGTTTTAACTAATACGAGTAACTTTGTTACGAGTAAAATGTTGCAAGTCAAACTTCAAGAAGAAGTACCTACTTAAGCAATTGTAAAATTGGTGATATCGTATAGACCAATCAACGGAACAATACATTTCTTTGCAGAATATTCGTGTCTTATGTATGTCATAAACAATTATCTAAGGTTATTATAATTCTTATGTCACGATAATCAGACCACCTTATATAACTCTCTTCATATAGACAATAACAGATAAAAGATAAGATAATAGACGATTCTAAACGATTCTGGGAATTAGGTGATATTACGCACAGTAGGTATACTCTTTTGTGTCATATTGTACTGCATACTGGATGCTTGACCAAATGCATTTTCTTTTTTATTTGAAAAGTATTGTGTTAATTATCTGTATTATTTTTTAAATCTTGGTATTACTTAATCTAAGCGGAGAGCTGATAAGCTACTTACATAAATTTCAAAAGAAACAATTACATATTTATAGATCATTTTACACCCAGACATAAGAAATATCCATATCCTTGATCACCATAAATAAATTGTCGTGGATAGGATTCAAACCCACTGCCTGTCTCAGTCGTTAGTTCCACGTTGCATAGGAGCAACGACAGCGTATAGATTTCTTCTACAACACAAAAGAACCACAAAATGGTCAAGTGTTATCGTGCAATAAGTCACGCTTGACTGATATTGTCAATGTCGTTCGGTTTGCACTTAAAACTTGGCTCGCTTAGGGCATTACTCTTACACAGATGCATAATAAAATATAAAAATGTATAGGTATGCTTAAAATATATCTATTAATTCAGATTAAAGGGACAACATATAGCTGGTACCCGCGTGATCATCAGAATGTGTTTTGTTCACACGACCGTAACACCATCTAAAATACACATTTGATTAAAACGTGTTTCACAACAAACCATAAAGGATTGAGACTTTCCCAAGAATGCTGTCCTGCAAATGCTCAGTTCCAACTGTTAGCGATACCCAAATCAAACTCGAATGAAAACCCAACAATACCACACACGGCCCAATATTTGAAACAATAATAGACGAAGCACTAATCAATGTTAATAATGAATACAGTAATAACAGGCATATCTCTGTAATCTCCACTCCATTGTAACGAGCGAACAGGTGTGAGTTCGCATGCTTGCACTCGACAGGAGGGCGATGCGATCGTATTTTACATACGCGGTAGCTAAACAATTTACCGTAAGCGACGCTACACTAATATTATTCGGTTATAGTAACATACTGTCTGGGTTCGAATGCTTGTTACGTGCGTTTTGTAACTAAAATGTAAATTTCACTTGCTATAACGACGAAGAAAAACATCGTGAGGAAACCTGGCATACCTAAGAGATGTTATAAGTAAGTCTATATTATCTTCTAAGGTATGGATGTCTACCGATTCGCACTTGGCCAGCGGGGTAGACTATGACGTAAGCCCTCTATTAGAGGCGACCGGGTCCGGCTGTGGACCAATAAAATGGTGTAAATATTCATACACTTGGAGACAGAGCGTACGGATCGTAGTGTGAAATAGTTCATTGATGTTTTTATAATTGCCAGAACGCGAACCCAGCCGATGCTACTGTTTAAAACA
>DWMP01000063.1:0-12759 GCA_018245295.1 Agara epimachia | reverse complement strand
GACCAAGGAGACAGATTCTTTATCCGAAAAAACTTAAATGGACAAAGTTGGTAAAAAAGCGAATATTTTTCCTTGATGGATTAATTAGCAAATCGTTGTTTGAAACGAAAATTTTACTTTGCCATTATGATTTTTCAGTAAGTTGTAGCACAAGTATTTTAATATGAAAAAGTGTTTTAATTTAAAATTAAAACCTCATTATAATCCTTGCCGATTATATTTCATCTGACAGTAGTAGTTTAGATTTGTATTAATCGATTGTGTTCAAAATGTATTCATAATTATGCAATAAACATAATCCGATTTATTTGCTTGTGAGATAAATTGATTATTAGTAAATACATAAACTGTACATACATAAATGAAGTATCAGTTAATAAAATCATACAATGGTTTTGAAATATACCTACCGCAAATTTTAATGCTCGTAAAAGCACAGGCATCGAACATCATTAGCGGTACCGTTACTGAGTAATTCTCGGTGCACGTTTGCCTTAAGCAGTATTTCAATAAGAAAATTGCTCTTAACAGATATCAGGGAGTAGAATTATATTTTTTTAAATCGAAATTTTTGATTGCAAAGAAATGACAGGTTTCTTAGAACGGTCATGAACCTGTATCAAGTGTTGTTAATGCACAAAAATGTCCCGTCCAATAGCTAGCGGGCGATAATATAAAATGGACTTACACTTTATCCACTTCGGCAGCAGCAACTCGGCAACGAGTCCAGCCGCTCCTGATTGATGAAGGCCGTGTGCTGTGTAACTTTTCAGATCGTTCACTCTCGCTTCAGATGGTACATCAATTTCAGAAGCTCTGCGAATGTTTCGAACACTTTGAACGTTGTAATATCGGTTATGTTCATGTAACTGAATGTTGCGCAAATCGTAGAAAACCCGGCCCGTGTCTGCGCCATCTCTGATATTATTATTACATAAACGGTTGTAGTTCAGAAGTTGTACAGCTACATTGTTAGTTAGCAACGAAAATATGGTTCACCTAAACATAACTGTGAGCGGTATTAGTAGTATATAGAAGTAGCTATACTTAGTATAAATCAAAATACTAAACATCCTCACTCTAGCAGAAGCTTAGTGGATACCTCAAACAGTATAAAATTCTTTCAAACTTCACGTATTATGTAGTATCTGATTAAAGGGAAAGAATAAATAGTAAGAGAAATGCTTTGTATCAAATAGTGTATTGGTGTACTCGTATTAATGAGAAACTGCATGCTCCGATATTTCGGACATGTGGAAATAATGGGTGATGAAAGAATGACAAAACAGATATACAATGCTTAGTAAGAGCGTAAATTAGACAATTTTGAATTCCGTACTTCTAAATTGACAAAAATCCTGTATTTTACGCGAAAAGGTATTTTGTGACGTCAACACATACTCGTATAAACCCCATCAGAGAATATGACACGTTGCTTATAAGGGTCTATCTATCAAATTATCTCTAACTATCCCAGTAAGGTAAGTACTGAAGGTTTATGGGCGTCAGCTTTTTCATAAAACATCATGATACCTGCAATAAAGAAGTTTTACGACCCCTCAACGCTTGCTCAACCCTGTTATGAGTAAAGGGGTGGGTCGTCATAGCTTTAGTGTCGTTTAAGACAACGACATCTGGACTGATTAAAATATTTATAGAGTTGGATATAAACAACTGAATGCAATAAACATTTAGCAATGTTAGGATATTGTAGGGTAGAAGTTAACTGTGCAATATATAAATATTGAATTTACAACTTTGGACTTTATAATGAATACTTATATACCAAGATGGTTTTACTCCTTAATTCTTTCTTAAGCAACTTACTCACTTAGCAAGTTTACTCAAAAAAAAA
The DNA here is from genome assembly GCA_018245295.1 of Agara epimachia. Taxonomy (NCBI): domain Eukaryota; kingdom Metazoa; phylum Arthropoda; class Insecta; order Lepidoptera; family Hesperiidae; genus Agara; species Agara epimachia. The sequence goes on along the minus strand of DWMP01000063.1, from coordinate 10,904 downwards.
AAAAAAAATAACTGGATTCATTTTGATCTAATAACAGGTACTGTTACGTTCTTTCTTATGTTGGTACTAAACATTTTTCATGAAAGACGACAAGTCATAGCTGATTTTGTGCATGAAATATAACTTACAGCATCTTACTCCGTCTTATTCTAAATACGTAACATTATTGTGAGTGTACATTCAACGACACATATTCATCATTTCTAAATTATTTGGGACATTTAATATTAAATCTTTGCGATGAGCTGACTAAACAAAAGAGGAGTTAACAGAAATTGGAAACAGGAAGTTAATCAGAGACTGTGCAACAGACGGCGCGACTGGGCGACATCAAATTAAACGGCTAAGGCGCCCGGGGCGAGCGAACTAAATATCGGGTTCGCTCATACGACACAAGCGACGCGGGAGCGGCAGCGGGAAGCGGCAATTATAATTCAAATAAATTAACTGTGCAACTTATATAGGTACTAAGTGTAGGTAAGCGGACTGTATAATGTAGATATAAAACAATCCCTATCCAGGCTCTAAGAGTAATAGAAAACGACCAACCTTGATATCCAATCCGATGTGATACGAGAGGCAGGTTGATCTGGACACGACCGAGATTCTCTTCTTCACAACGTAACGAGTAACGTGGTAGTACGTTATAACTTGTAGAATTGATATAAGGATTTGGTGAATATCCAACATGTAAAATTCAGATTTCCTATTTTTGAAATTAGGTAAGATTTAAAAAAATATATGCATGCAAATTTATATACACATTTAATGTTGAAATTTATAGCAAAATAATTTTTTTTGACTAGCTAATAATATAATAGTACTTTTATAGCGACTTAGAGTTCGGCTTATTCTGAAGCTGTTAGTATAATAGTGTTACCGCTACAGTTTGTCAATGCACACACTCCCTGAAAACAACGGAGTAGTACCCGTTTTAACACTGACTTCAAATGTTTTAAATTAGGTAAATAGGCACTTGTTATCGTCGCCATTTTTGTACTCAATGTTCTTAAGACTTCTCGCTTCGAGTCTATGGTTCAAGAGTCTAGTTAGTTATTCACAGAAAGCAGCTCTGATTACTTTACCATTTTATATATCATATTGATGCAATAATGAACTCACACACGCCCACGTAAACCACCTCGCCTTATTACATCAGACTCACTGTATTCATATTAACAGTTTGCAAAAGTTCGTAGTTTTTTCAACCAAAAAAACGTTATTTTTTCCAAACCATTGTGGTATTTTTCTTGATTAATCATGATCATCTATGAATTTTAATGAATCGCACTTATATGTTTGTGATCCCAGTTTTCAGCTTCTATTGCGTTGGCGTGTGTATTATGGTAGGTACAATAAATTTTGTTTTAATTCATCTTACTTTGTTCATTTCAGTTAAGTGTATATTATAATAAAATAGTTATCGCGCAATGGTTATGCTACTGAACCGATCCATCTTATTACAGGTGCCCAATATATTACTATGCTGAACAACTTCTACCCAAACTTCGCCAGTCCTCAAACGCGCGAGGTGTTTAGAAATTTCGAATATTCCATCGCCCCATTAATTATTCCCTCGGAGGGAATTGTGCGTGTCGGTATACAGGACTTCTTATAAATTTATGATACTAATATAAATACTTGGATAACTCGCGTATGATCAAGTGCTTTGCGCGTCGCTAGGAGGTGCAAAATATTTAATAGATCACTGATGGCTCGTAATGCGAGAATACCATATTATCTTCAAGGTTGCAACAATTTTTTTGTACACGGATAGTAGTGGCCAAGTCTTTAATTACGTTTTAGTAAGTTGCAAAATTTCTTAAAACGTACAAACACTAAATGGTGCAAAGTAGTAACTGATACAGTCAATCCGATGTTGTGTCGGTAGCTTCAAGTGGCAGGACAATGGGGTAACCGAACAAACGAGGCTTTGATTAGGCTTTATCGAACCACTCGCGTACACACAAACGCACAGAACAATAACCGTTGCAACGATTATCCGGCCTAGCCAAAGCGGCTTATGTGCGTCTGTAGATGCTGAAACTGACTGAGCATCAACCGAAATAGGCAAAATTGTCAAAGATATGACAAACAGGACAAGGAATAGCGAACATTCAGTCTCACTCGAACAAACCTTGTACCCAAATCACTTGTATCAAATCCAAATGTAGGCACAGTTTTCAAAGCTGATATTGTGCTTGTACATCAATAACCGTTTCAACTGAGAGTCATAGCAATTATGGATGTTCCTGCTACTATTATAAGTTGGTAGTGCAAATAAAGTAAATTTGTTACTTACAAAAGTATAATAGCAATACCGATGGAAATTAGTTTTTTGAATTGATTCTGGGAAAATTTGATCGTCGATTTAAATCAGCTTTTACTGTTTAATAAGAGCATCCTTTACGATTGACGATAAAACTTTGGAGGTTAGCAAGAAGAAATGAGAAATGTTGCACTGGAACCATAATATCGGCAATTCCTAATTAATGGGCGAAATGAAAAAAAAAAAGGAATAAAGACATAAATCAAGGAATGGTAAACAGGCAGAAACCCAAAGGGTATTCCATATTAATTAACGTCGGGTGAGAACGCGACGAAGACAAATAACAGGAGCGCTGGTAATGTATTTTTCCCAGCCCTTCGCAGCCCGGATAAAACAAATGATAATCGGGAAAGAATGAAGTCAACATTAATGGCTCCCAATTAATTATGACCGCGTCCGTTTAATGGGTTGTGAAATGCGATAATGCAATAAATCATTACTCTAACTTTGATTTATATTTTTATTAAACCTACGTTTGTTATGCCTGTATGTGTTTTATGCATAACTTCCTACGTGATGTGGAACAGTAAAGTATTTTCCATCTTTCTCTTCAAATCTCTTCGTTATATCGTGGAAATAAATGTACACATTTGGACAGATACACTTACACGCATAATTCATAGTATGACAGCGCATAAGCATTTTTTACGCAATTACTATAGATATGAGAAGCCTAAATAGCATTTACCTAAAGATAAGACCCTTATCCTACGTTCGGTCGGTCCTTAGAAAGTTGACAGATCATTCGTATTAAAGATTTACAATCGAACAATAAACTTGCCAGTGATGGAAGGAGTCGTTATTTCATTGTACAAAAAGTAGATACTTCGAGAATGTATTATTGTAAGAAAATTGTTATCGTTCCTCGCAATAACGAAAACTCTCCAAATTTGATAAGTTCAATTAATCATCTACATAGCTGTGGGTAAATTATTTGTGCTCCGAGTTTCAACAATAAAGTAGTAGGTAGATAGAAGGAGATTTGAAGCCGATTTTATGTTTCATTAACGGTAGATAGTGCTCATTGACCGTTTCATAAATCTAAGTCGTTTGAGTTATTTGAATACTTAAATAATGTCATAATTAAGAACGTCTCGATGTCAATGTTTAACTTGTTAAATTTTCGTTTTTCCAAAAAAAAATTAAGTGCTCTCTCTCTGTTATTAATTCACAGCAATACTACATCAAATTCGTTTGAGCTATTATTATTTTCGCGAAGAGGATAATGAAATAATGACAGTGCCCATAAATACTCAAACTTATTTAGCACTTCTCATTATTATAAATCAATTTGTTATTTGCAAGAATATATATTTTTTTGAAATGAAAAAAATTTTTTTTTTTTTAATCATAGATACGTTCAGCTAGTGCATCGAATTTATTTAATCTCAACTATATATGTAATAGGATTACGTGTAACTTTTCGTCAGATATTAAGCTTAAATATACTAATCTAACATTTCAGGTAATGAATCAAAATGAATGAAACTGAGATTTATACAAATACGACATAAATGAATTTTGTAGGAAGTAAAAAATACATACATATAATAAATACATACAATATTGCAATGCCTGTAAAAAAGGAACTGTAAAAATAAGGACATATTTATGGCATGATATAAATGACATAAAATGAAAAGAATTACAAGGAAGTAAAATTCCGCTTCCGCTTTTCGAAAACATCTAAGCATTATCATGCTGTCATATATTGTTATTACGGTTCCATATTTAAAAAATCCAATAATAACTCGCGGCTATTGTCCAAACGTTTATTTGCGTTGCGAGCGCCTGTGTTTTTCTAAAGATTACAAAGCAATTTTGCAAATTAGGTTTAATTATATCGTAGGCGTCTGCTTAGCAATTGCTCAACATAACTTTACAAGTAATCATACTTACATACGGTACGTAGTACTTAGGTACATGAAATCTGAGATCACTCCTGGATGAATTCGATCAAATTCAACCCTTAAGGACTAAATTCCTAGTCCTTGACGACTAAATTCGACCGAACCGTATGTATGTATAACCGTGTGTGTAACCGTATGTTAGTACGTTCTAGTAGTAGTAAAACTGTAGTCAGTTTTGTAACCGAACCATATTTAGCCTCTTGTGAAAATGGTTATAGATGTTAGGTGGTCACTGAAATTAGGGTCACTTACTATCCTTTAGTCGTTTTGTGATGCTTTAAAAAAAGCTTTCTCATAATACACCACTGCTTCGTGAATTTCGAAGCTTCGGTTTCAAATTAAAGTTTGGAATAACAATAAAATGCGTTTACAACAACAGTCATTGTTATCTTAAAGCGGTTGTTTATTTTGAAAACATACAATGTTTCAGAGGTTCTGTGTTAATGTTGTTACTTTTTTGCAAATCCCACAAAAGCGTCGGCATTCCCATATGAACATCCGAAAACACCATTTGTTTACTTCAGCTTAGGTCGTTAATTTCCTAATTACAGTTTTAAAATCAGCCCCGTTTTTATTTCACCGCCGCCCTATGAGGACTGTGCCCATTGTATGCGACAAGCGATAAAAGTTCAAATGCAAAAAAGTTAAATACTGTGTCTGGTTAGTGTCAGTCATGGCCTATTGTAACGTTACAGCAGCATTTGGTTTTGTGTCGAAAAGTCCAGCAAGGTCCGCACTTATGTTCTTTGTTCTTCTGGCGCTCGGAGAAGACAAACTCATTGGAACCTTCCAGAAGTTTTCTTCTTTAGAAACAGCCATACAGTATGATTGTTACCCCGACGTTTTAGTTTGTAAGAACGATGTTACTGGTTGAGATGGAAACAGACTTGACAATAATAATTTGGGAAAATAAAACAAAATGCATCCGTTTCTTTTAAGCCGTATCTTGTTTATGTTCTGGATCAATTTTAAAATTTTCATTAGTAAGACAGCCGCCTTAAGGAAGGCGACTCTGGAAACGACCGGAAGGTTAATGGAAGAAAAAATACGCTGTACAAATTTGCATAACATTTTTCTCTGTCTCCTACCAAAATTAAGCCGTCGGCCCCTGCATCCACGGCTTTGTTTAAATTACCGAAGTGAATTCCGTGATTCTCTTGTAATATTCAATTTTATATTTCGCCCTCGTCGTTTCTTCTCTCTGCTGTATATTCGTGTAGATTGACAAAACGCTTGATAAAGTGTCGCATTTTCTTGACAGATTTTTGGCATCGGTATATCGATACACTCGTTTGTCATTGTGATCATCGTAACAAGTTATTATAAGTTTGGTGTAATTCGATTTTTAAAAAATAAGTCAAGCTAACGATTTTTTTTTTTTTTTTGTTCCTTTATTGGTAAATAGACTTGTGCTTGACTATGAACCGATCTGATGGTAATAGCGCAGCGATGGTACTAATTAATACACATAACACATATTCCATTCGCACTTACAAGGACAAAGAAAAAGACAAAATCGTAGGGTTAGTTTGCACAAAATGTAAATGTAGAAAATTTAGAGATTAAAATTAATAATAAGCTTCCTTATCGTACTATTATTTTTTATGTAGATTTGATGAAAAACAAAATACCTTTTTAATAATTGACATGTGGATCAAACTTATTAGATAGGATACTCATGGCTTATATCGACTTTGACGCTATGTCGATCGAGAGACAAAAGCCGGCAGAACGAACTTCAGCAACCTTTAGAAAAAGAGGTTTTGTAAGACATTTCATCAACCGCGAGTTTATTCGATATTATAAAAAGCATTTGGTAATTATGTAATTCCCCAAGGATTTTAATTTGTTTGTTGAAACATAATACACACATAAACATTATTATATATAATATGATTTCATTTCCAAGAACGCAACGACACACCTTATTAAGATGACGATCGTATTAAAAGAAACTTAACGATCATGTCACATGCTTTCTGAGTGAAGTCATCAGATTTATTTCGTTGTTAACTCGAGCACCAGCTACGCGGTTGGTTCCTTATTCAAAATGTTAGGGGTCAATAAGACCGAACTGATAACAAAGGTGTAGTGGGCGAACTTGCTTATGCATAATAGTTATATATATATATACTTTCAAAAAAAATGACACGTTTAACAATGAATTCATGTAGCAATGCTTAAAATTCCAATATTTGATAAGTTCTAGGAAGGTTACGATCAACTTCGCATTACTTATTATACCAGCGATTATTTATTTAATAACATTAATTGATTAATGGCATTAAAAAATATTAATAATGCTCAAAATGTGTTGACAATATAATTTTACCTTGGCTATTTTATTGACGATTAGTAAACAACTGCAATGATATCGACAAAAGTCGTGACGAGAAATTGCGAAATACGTGATTATGAAAACGTAAGGCCGATATCCGTTCGCGCATTAATACGAAAGTTAATCGAAATATAATACGAACTCTTTTCAAATTTTTTGTACACTAACATCACTTATCTCATGTATAATCACTTTAGTTTGAATAAAAACCTTAATCCCACTCGAGCGTGACGTCAACCGAATCTTGCGAACTTGATAAGAGCGATACTGTGTTAAGCTGTATACACACCATTCGCATATGCTTGAAGTACGATATGCAGCTTATATGCATTAGTTATTGCAAAATTGCAAAGTGTATTTGCTTCGATATACACCCTGCCCTATTTAAATGTACGGAAGGAATCTTTATCTAGTTTTCGAAATTAGAATGCACCTGTAGCTTTGCACACCTTACACTCCGCCCACCATCAACCTCTCTTTAGAGTCGTTTAACACATTTATTTTCATTTCATTATAGTCTTCTTCCCGGTTACATTGGAATACGACTAATAAAATTTTGTATACCGTTTGCCGCGATGAATGACATAATCATGCTTGTTTAAAAATTCCTTATGATGATGGCACAATAGGGTATTTAAAAATGAAGGATGATTTTGACTAGTCATAACCGTGGCGGAAGTACAATGCCATCTATTTTAGCTTTCACATACGGTCCTGTACTCTAGGTACCAATATTATACCTGATACCATTTTAAAGGCGATTGCACAGTACTTTAAATTTAATAGTCGTCATATAGGTTCATGCAAATAGGTATACAACCATTTATCTATGTATTCCATTTTATGTTGTTGGAAACATAACAGAGCTTTCGGTTTACCGTAGTAACCGTAACTTTGAAATGCCAAATAAGATTATTGTTTATACAAGAAATAGATGCAGCAAAGGAGGTTCTCTTGTATTCGACCGCTCCCTAGAATATTCTATTGTTAAAGAAATGAATGAATGATTTGTCATACACGGAAAAATGTTCGGGCTGTGCACAACGCACATTAACACCGTTCAGTCATGTTTACTTTGTGGCCCGCAAATCTTGAAAACAAGCACTTGTAAAAATAAACCTCTTGTAAAAATTTATTACAATTTCTCATCCCGCGCTGTTCATTGTTCTTTGTTCAGAGTACTCGAAATTTTATCGTGTGATTCAGGGCTCTTTTCGCCTTTTTTCCTTGATGATTACAATATTTTCCCCGATGAATTTGCTCTTTGTTGCGCGGATTCTTGGATAATAACCGGGTTTTTTTTACGATCATTTTATTGTAACGTTTGTTATGTTTTCTGTGGACCGGCAGCGGAATTCCTTGAGATTTGAATTATGATATTTGTATCGGTAATCTTTAACGCACCTCTCTGTTTAATTCACTGTTACCTAAAACAATATTAGCTAATTTCTGCTGTACGGTGATCACTTCAAGGCAAGTTCTGACCAAAGTTTTGATTAATTGGGCAGAAACACATTCATCACCTAACTGCACATTTATTTCTGAACCAAAAATGAAATTATTAGTAATATCTGAATAATATCACTATTGTGACACTTATATGAGATGAAATTGTATACTAAAAATATTTTGTAACAGTTTGTAAATAAAATAACGACACGATATCAAGCAGCTATCGTGAAATAACCAGGTTCAAGTTTCTTCAAGTGTTGACTGAGGAAGCAACATCGCGCACAGAATATCTTTATGCCGCAAAGTAATACTCGCGTAGCCATATTTCGGTCTCAACAAAGGCATAAGCCGGTTCAATTGACTCATGAGATAGTGGTACAGGACATTGACACCTTCATCATAAAAATATACAATTTCGATTTCGGATAAAAAGGGACAAAATAAAATGATTTAAATGATTGAATAAGAATAAGCTGTCAGCGTTCTAGAATAACGTAATAATTTAAACTTTTGAATTTTTAATTAACAACATTATATGTATGATAACAATTGAAATAATTCCACAAACGGCTGTCTTATTCCAAATTAGGCAATTAAGTGTCTGTGTTATACTTGAACAAGCTGGTACTGATACAATCGGACAGCTTATAAACATATCGTGTACATATATATGTACACGATACTTTTATAGAATATGTTTATTACACGCAGACAGGGCAAATAAAATGTGCTCATCATACAAAAGTTTGTCCTGATGAAAATCGAAACCTCGACCTCTGGTTTAGCAGTCAGGTTGATGATTCAAAACATGATTCATTCTTTTTGATATTGAAATTATTATGAAATGCACTTTAAATTGAGACCGATTCGGGATACATGTGTCGCCATCTGTTGTCGAATAGTGTAAGTCATAGCGTGACAACTATCTCATATAAATTAGTTTTAGCATCTTCCGCCTAATCAAACGTACTGGGTTTCCCATGACACGAAGCACAATAGGATTTTAGTTGAAAACTTTGTTAGCGGGCGGCCAAGATTGAAGATTTCCCATCGGACCTAAACCAGTTTCAACTTGGCCGACTATATCGATAACTTCCTCTGACACCCTCTTAGTTATTTATCATCGAATACCTACATGACAATGTTTGTAATTATCTTGTATAAAACATTGCGGCTTTGACACATTCGATAAAATTGATTTCGATTAAATTCGTCCTTGGAACATTTATATACTTATAAGTGAAATAGTACTGATTGACTGACTGACTCCATATACTCCAGTCACGATATGTAACTTGAAGTATCACCGTTCAGTCTTACAACTGGTAACACTAAAGGCAAATATTTTAATGTTAATGTCTTTCGCATTGGCGCCATGGGTAACTGTCTCAGATGTCATCAAGAAATGTTCTTTCAATCTTTTCAAATGCATTGAAGCATTTGACATGTCTTACCTTTGATTGAAAAGCCCATAACATCCATCTAGGTCTCTACCAATCTGCACCGACGTAAGCACTATGAGAGATAGAATATACAATAGACAGTGAATTATATTTGCAGTTACATTTAAATATAGTAAGTTACATACATCTTGTAACAAACGTAGGATGAGTCAAAGATCTGCGATATAACTGGCTTAATAGTAATTACCAAAACATGTTAATAAAGATGGCAGTTTACGATCCAGACAAGAGATTGTTCTAGGATGTACTTATATAGTACTGGTTATACTCGTACGTTATAGTAGATGAATAATATTCTAAAGGTATTTTAATAGTCCGGATTTTCTAAGGACAATGACAAAGACACCTTGCATCTTTCTTATGAAGTTAAGAAATTGTAATATAGTTTGTTTAAGGCAAATCGGCATTATATTTAAATACTAGTAGTCTTTCAATTATTTATCCCGTTGGGGTTTTTATTTCGGCTAGGCTACGAACATCTTGATGTACATACAATGCACGATGTTCAATAGAATTCAGGATCACTACTGCATCCATTTGCGATAAGCCTTCGCGATACGAGCGTGCCAAAATGAAACTATTCTGAACAGGAATTGAGAAGAAAAGTGCAAATAGCAATGGCAAAGTAACTTCAAATGTCGGATTTTAAAGATTAGATTTTACAGTTCAAAATAAAGTTTTTTCAGTTTGCTAATAAAGATATTAAAAGAAAAAATACTAAGAATGCATTAAACAATATTTAATAATGTTTAAAATTGTTCGTTACGAAGTATATGCTTATATATTTGAGAATTGTTTATGAATTTGAATTTGTTTGAGAATATGTAACCACTTAATAATTAGAAGCGTTACAAGCAATTACAATGAAAATAATGATGATCTACTGCAGCATGCAAAAAAAAACTGTTACTACCAAATAACGTATTATTAGAGCTACCAGCTGTTAGTTCAGTATTCTGCATAATTAACATATGAAGTTTGTTTACACTTAATGCTGCGTTCCTCGTCTACATGTGTACACGAAATGTGGCTTCGTCAGTGCAAAGATCAACAGCACGACTTCACTAAGTATGTATCTGATGTTGCTAATACTGTTACTAATCCAGTAGACAAACTCCTAGTTACTTTATAATCGTTTGACTAGCGCTAAATTAGGTCAGCGAAATAAGCCTGAAAAGTTTAGAAAACAGAGACATTGATGACAGGCTATTCGAATTGGAATGATACCAAAATTTTACGTTCAGTTCAATCCAGTTTGACTATTAAAATAGCTTTAGTGCGCTATTTGTCACCTTACGGGTCTTTCATAAAGTTTGACGAGGATTCCCTAAGATTAAATTACGGACTTGTCCTACATGAACTTATCCTACAAGGTTTTGTAAGCACATTAATTTGTCCAAGTGTTAACAGAA
>DWMP01000062.1:0-12800 GCA_018245295.1 Agara epimachia | reverse complement strand
CATTCGGTGACAATTATGAAGTACATTGTTTAATGACTTATGTTCGGTATTCTACTAAAACAATAGAAAAAATGATAAAATAATAATCAAAATAACCATGAGAGAGTTGTAATTATGAGCATAACAGTCATAAAAGATATCAGTGTCTCACTTCGGGGGGTCTAGGGTCAAATGCTGCCAAGTACCTCTAATTACTAAGTTATATTCTTCTTAATATTGAATATCACGCATTATAACAGTGAAGGCCAATATTATGTCGAATTCGGGACGCCACAGACCTCTCCATAATGTTTTCTAACATTTGTAAAGTTCGTAAACCCCCACTTTACCCACACTGAGGAGATGTCATGTAAAATAATAAAAAAACAAACGCTGCGTAAAATATTACAAATACAAGTCTGTATAAAATTAATTTTAACAATTAATACTCATAGAAAATATTATCTAATGTAATTATTACAGAAAGTGTAGCACCGTTAGTTAAAGATAATTATCTCACTACAGTTATTAAAAAGAATTACTAGAAAAAAATACAATACATAGATATATGTCTCAACATCTGGAATTATACCGTCATTTAATAATTTAAAAAAAGACCACTGCACTTGCAACGTCAGTTTTAAATGCAACCAATTATGCTAACAGGTTGATGATATTCCCTGATAAAAACATGGTCTTCTGGAAATAGAAAAATAGATCGCGTGATCTTTTGTTTTTTTTATCATATAACAGTAGATTTTATTAATAGAAAGAACGTTTACATGGAAAGTGCCCCATTAATAGAATTTTAACTTGATCTCGGACTAGGACGGTACGCAGTTTATAGTCAAGAAACAAAGTAGAATATGCGTGTCCACAGCCCAGATCACTGCGACTGAGACAGATGCTCAAAATTACGTCAGTGGTTTACTAATAAAATTTTATTATTAGTATGTTTACAACATACTATACCAAAAAAGCTCGTACGTTTCGTATAAAATATTTATAATAATTGTCAGTAACGTCTGTAGCAGTTCATATAAATACGTTAGAAGAAAAAAAACATTTCCTTAGTTTAGGGAACGTTAAATATTACGAGGATGGTAAGGTTTCGGCGTCCGTTGCGATCCTTATAAAATAAAACTGTGAGGAGCTTTGCCGCGACAATTCGACACAGGGCCGCCTGCCTCAGCGATCACAAAGCTTTCTCATTAAACCGTCACCGTCCAAGCCGTGACACTAAAAAGTCATTTCAAAAAAAAAATTCTTCAACCCGTTCTGTTACATTTCTTGACGCTCGGAAAAAGAGCACAAAAGATTTTTCTTAGGTGAAGCGTGACTGTCGTAATTAAGTGGCGAGAAAGCGCTCGGCATGTTGACGCAACCTGTGCCGATAGATAACCATCGATTACTACTACGCACTAAGTAATGATACTTTTTATTTATTACTGCGAGTGTAAATCCATTGCAAAGTGAATTATCTCCACTGTGCAATTTCCTCGAGCTCGTTGTGTTTTCGATCATTTTCTATAATTCATAAGATTTTCTCCGGGCTTTTAAAGAATTCGTAATTCGTTGAGTTACTCAGCTTCTATTACATAAAAGTACCTGAAACATGCTTTACTTGCTCGACAACCGCATTCTTACTTCAAATGACAAAAACAAGAACCTTTCATTAGACAGACTGGGTACACCACAGAGCTTATAGGCTTTCCGGCCTTATTTGAAAATAATTAATCACTACTTTATAAATATAAACTAAGTATTTTAATTGGGTATGACATTTCTTTTATTGTTTTTACGTATGCAATTGTACATTATAATGAATTCTTGTGAAAGTTTGACATTCCTAAAGCACCGCTGCATTGAATCCGCCAATCATTGCCCATATGCCATCACATAAACCCGGGTTAATAAGTTGCTTCCAATTTAAAATCAAAATTATTTTTAAGTCCGCTGTCTCTCACAAGAGGGGACCCGTCGGGGGCCGGATTATAAATCATAAATGCCACGTTAGCCCGCCAGACGGCCGAGTTTCGTATCGAAATTATCGCCCGCGAGCCCAGCGTAAAATATACAAAACAGTTTCAGGTTACGTGTCAAATATTTCTTTTGGCCGTCTAAAATAAAACATTCCGACTCATTAGCTGCCGCGCTCCTCCATAGAGTTGGAGCCTTCCTTGAATTGTAAATCAGTTATGACTTTTTTCACGCAACATAAACAAGAATTGATGTGGTTTATAGACGTAAATAAACTCTGTGGAAATCCAGTTCTTATTCATGTGAATTGCTGATTTTTTAATATATAAAGTGGCAAAAGTATAGAAAATATCAACGAATTTATGTCCTTTTTTGTAGGTACATTTATGCCCTTTAGGATATTGTTTATATATATCTTTGTCTTTGGGATACCCATATCGTTTTTACATTTTTATATTCTTTTGATTTTTAAGAAAGAATAAGTTCCGTTTATTAATCCTAAGATATAACTTTAAACTACTATTGAAGTACAATAAAATGAATTCCAAGTAACAAATAAAAACAAAATTAATGAAGTATGCATGACGGATAGCCCTTTGCCCAACATATTTATAAGATTCTAAAAGTTTGCGCAGCGAACACAAAGAGTCATCAGCAATACAATAAATAATGTCAAAGACGTAAAATCTATATCGTATACGCATTACAAACATGCCTTGTGTGGGCTTAGAATGGGGCCATATAAATTATATCTCTCATTGTTCTGAAAGGTTCATGATAAATGTGCTGAGTTCTTAATTTAAGTTCGCTATTAATATAACATACGAAGTAACATCATCGGGTAAGTGAAGCTAACTTTAATGGTATTAAGGAATTTTCTAAGAAACGACTTAAACGCGAAGATTTAGAGTAAACTAAAATTTAGTGTGATAGTTTCATTGAAACATGTTATTAAGTGTGCTATAAATATATAATTTCGATTTACTATCCCGACTTTTACACGTAACGAGTAATACAAGTGAACAATACAATAAAAGAAAAATATTGTAAAACTTAGAAAATAGTTGAATGGGTACTACTAAGTAAGAGTAAAACACGTCAATATATTTCACTGCGAGTCTAGCACTTGCGATATATCATTTGGAAGCAAAAAGCGGTGTCAGATCGTTGCGACAGTAATCACGCCCGCAAAAACCTCTGCACACGCACCTCCAATTACAAGCCATCTACGGGAACTCTACGTGCCTAACATGACACTTAAAATCTAGTTTAGGTACAATATTTCCAAGCACATTGTTGCTATAAAATTAATAAAACGCCGCTACAATATATAAATAAATAATATTTCGCACTCACCGCCTTCCACTAGCATTCTGTTTTTTTCAGTGCCATGGGGACGCGTAAGAAATACCCAGAAATATAATAAATAACTAAATTCATGATACAGATATTTGCACTGTCAGGGATCGGGCAGAAGACCTGGTACATTAACCATCCTGTCAAATGAGTCACTAATATAACAAATGTCGAAATAGTAAATAACGCAATAATTCAAAGTTTCCAAATATTTCCAATAAAACACATGGTTAAAGCGCAACCATGTTCAATTTGTTTGAAATAAAAATACTGTATAAGGACGAAATGTAAGTGAGATATCATTTTGTTCCCTTTTTTCTGGAGGTTTACCGGTGGACTGGCTCTCCGTACCGAACGTAAACATGCAGGACCTTAATGTTTTAGAAAAACAGCTTGAGGGGAATACAAGTGCAATTACAGGCAAAGCGTTTTCTAGTTCGTCCGTCTGTCCGGGCACTACAAGATGGCCGCTGCATGCCTACCCAAGATTGACTAGTAGCTAAATGCTCCCTTGCCAACGGCGCTCTGGGTGAGACGATCTATCTCAGACCAGCTCGACATGTAGGAATGAAGCCCTTGCCTTCGGTGAATTAAGATTATTTTTATTCTACCTACGAAATGCGATTATCTCTATAACTATTGAATTGCGATCGAAGAATCGTAAATCGTAAAGAATTTTACAATTTAATAAATGAGTATCTCGTCTTCGCGGTTTTACTGCTTAGAGCATAAATTTTCGAAGGTTGATTGCAAAACACAAAAGGCAATTTATTTTGGTAATTTATGATACCCTTTATACACAATATGGCTATTTCTAGAGGTTCGTCATTCAATTTACACTTAACTGTGACTATCAATTTTCTATAGATTTTCTATACGCTAGAGTTTGAATGAAGACTTTGACTTTATTTCGCTACATAAACTACTAAAACAAAAAATCTCATACTTGTCACGGCGTGTTTGTGCCATAGTAATATATAAAAAGTTATTTTTATATATTGAGGTCGGTACCTACTAGAATATGATACTAAACTTAAAACGTGGCATATTAAAGGGTTATGGTTCATTTAATTAAAAAGATGACGATATTAATTCGTAAATTGTGCGTCCAAGGTGAATATAGCTTTTCAATGAATCCTCTATTTCACATAAGCCGAATACAGTATATTATGTTTATCTACATATAAATCACATATTGTAAATAGATTAGGTATAAACATGCCACATACCTAAAATAGTGGTAATGCATAGATGCTTAAAACATACATTATTTAAATGATAACAAATTATAACAGCCCTAACATATATATACGTGTAACATAATTCGGTAAACATCCTTATCTCACTAAATAAAAAGCAATGTGAAAATAATATACGCACGAAAATATAATTATAAGTGCGATATCGGGAAATGCAAAATTAACTTTTAACTGTGACATGCCACGCAGTCAAAGGCGGCACCACAAGAACGCAGAGGTAATAATAACGTTCACACATTAAATGGTCTCTACCTAAACTGCACAAAACCCATCATTATACAAATGTATTCGCCGTTAATCTGAAACCACATAAGTCACATTTATCGCCACATCAAAAAGTAATCAAGCGACAAAAGTCGGACCGAGTCATCGCAAGGAACTCTGAAATGAATAATTTTAGAACGCACCAAATCGATTCCACAGACGAGTCACAGGTAAGGTCTGCCTTAACAATAATTTACGAAGGCCTATAAAAACGAGTCACAGGAGCAGCAGCTGGATAGATACAGATTATAAAGTTTATAAAAGTTTTTTAATATAATTGTAGGGGCAGTCCTTGCTCTATATTATGAAAGCAACTCCTACGTGAATTATATTGACCGCTGTGTACCCATAATTAGTACAAGCTTAAGCCCACAAATCTGTTTTATTACGTACTGAACATGTTATTTCTATCCCGAGTCTTTATATGTATTGTATAACGTTTAATTTTTATTTCTATTCTAGTTTATTAAAAATAAAATAAAAGCATAAGTATCGATCATTATGAAATCTATAAATAACTACATATATTGAAATATCAAAATGCTTTATGAAGAATATCCTTACATTGTTTTATGTTTAAAAATAAAATAAAGCCCAAGACTAGGCAGTTTCTTGTAAAACGCGCCGATGCTTCAAAATGCAATAAAATATTTATAAGCATAAATGCAATAAAACTGTTGCTCGTAAAACAAACTCACCTGACACCTTTCCTGCGCCAATAATTCTTAAGTATCGTAATCAACATACGGGTGTATAGAATATAAATACGTACGCAGAGTAGAGACGCGAGAATCGCTCCCTTGCATCCTTTAAGTTTGCCCCAGACACCCCCCGCTGCCAAGAGAAATATGTTACCTGCCGCTCGTTGGAGGAAACAAACACTAGGGAATTGACGAGGCTATAAATTTCAAAAATGACCCCGCATTTTGATTAAAAAACCAATTTAGACGCCCGACTAAAACTATGTCTTTAAGTTAATACATTTTGTAAACGACCATTACGTTATTAGACTTCATGGTATCTTGGTTTATAGAATTTTGTGTTCATAAAACAAACATTTTAAATGACGATCGATTTGACTATGGGCCAAAAGTACTAACGTCTTCTAAAGACAATGTTTTATGTACTACTAGTACCTAGCAGGGTACCAGGCTCAAATTGTCTATGACATAGCTTACGATCGATTCATAACGATCGCACCCGTAAACTGTAAGCCAAAAGTGGCATAAAAAACATACTGTAAGAACATCGAAATTTATTTTAACGAGAAACAAATAACATAGATCATGTAACTGCAATCCAGAAAATTGTGGGTGTATTTAGTTCCCGATTGTGTTTATGCCAGAACACATCTGCCGCAATTAAGGCTTTAATTGTATTCTACCTCCACCTCACGGGCCGAGGAACAAAACATAATTAACGGCACAATAAACGCACTCTTACGCATGTCCTCCGATTGCTACTTATGTAAACAGTAGATCTCTTTATAAAGATACTGGTTTTCGGTTTCTATATAAACACACATCGGCGTATATTGAATTGATTGAACATATATACATATATATCGAAATGACATTTTATACAACTTTTTTATTTAACATAATTCATTATTACGTAATTATATCTAATTGTTTTATATTATGTATAAGTTATAATATATGCGTAGCCTGGACGAATAAAGAAAAAACGATTTTTAAATTTACAATGCGCCGCTGATATAGTAAATAATACATTTACAGTTTTAAGTAAACCAAATTGTATAATTTTACATAGCCATAAATAACAAGAAAATATAATTGCATTTGAAAGCTTAAAAAAAATTACAATTATATTCAAGGAAACAAAATTTACCACAATTATATAATAAAAACATTATTAAATTGCAAAGAATTGTAGTCGTTGGAATATAATGCAATTCAAATTTCTATAGTCGGGTCACAATCACGTTATAACAAAATTAATGTTACTGGTAGAGATAATTTATGACATTGAAAAACTTATTACAGAGATGAATCATTTCGAAATGCCCAATGCATCCATCACAAGTTTCTCAATTGAACCGTGATTCCCATATTAACTATTAAAATATGCGTAAATATGTTTGTTACAGTGCCGTTTAATTCTTTTTTTATAATTATTGACTCTTGCTTATATGAACAAAAGTATAGTTGTTTTGAAAAGAAAATAAATTTTCAGGTCGGTTTGGTTTTGAAAAAGAGTTCATGAAACCTTTTTTAAATCCATGATTGCGAATAGATTGCAAATTTATTGTTGCTTTCCGTCAGATATGTGTCACGTATGTTGCTTTAGCAGTAAAATATTGGCCAGTACTTTATATTGGCTAGTTTCCCTAGGGGCAGCTAGCTGCACACTAGTATATACATATTTGCTGTATATTAGCTACCATTAAAATAAGAAATGAAAATGGCAGATTTTTGTTCAATATCTAACTAAATTCTTCATTCATGTTCTGTCCAGTTGAAAATTGAACCCAAGGCTTTACTGTTTGCAGTTACAAAATTGAATACATAATAATTCATAATATGTAATAAAATTATACAAAAAAAAATATATACATAAATTAGCCAATAATTAATCGGAAACGCTCGTTTTTAAATTCTAAATCTAATTAGAGTATCATTGCAACAACATATTTAAATATATAATTTACTACTTATTTAGACTTATTTATTTGAATTCCCCATTAGAATCCCACGTCTTTTTATGTACTATATAATAATAATAGAAGCGTGACACTAAAGCGGAAAATTTAACAGTGTCGTAATAAACCATAAATTAAATAATAGATATACCAAAGTACAGGCAAAGACTAGTTAGGCCATAAAATGTTTATAGCTTTTCTTCCACTTGATCAAAAGGTCGTAGACCTCATTTATTTGGTCAGAATTTACAATACAACTAAATATGTACATATGATTACCATTAATAATGATCATTCAATACTAATAAATGTTTTGTGTGCCATTCGCATATACCTTAATACAAATTTAGTAAGTTGTCTAAATTGCTATGCGAAATTTATGATTATGTACCTTATAGCGAAATTGACTAGAATTATTCGTTTTTTTACACCATTCGATAGGTGTGAGAACAAGATTGCAAACTAAAATAAATATACGGTTTCGGGTGGTGTTTATAGAGATTTGTTACATTTTAAGCTAAACTATGTATGTATGTAAAGTAGACAAAAGGAACAGTCCCTATCTATTCCTACGGGAAATAAGCACGACAGAATGTATGTATATATTTATAATAACACATATAATTATTAAAATACATATTATAATATGTATTTATGTGTGTACGAATATGTTGCGCACACGTGGTTTTTATCCCAAAGTTTAAGCAGTATTTTGTTATAGTTGCCAACGAATTGCGAATATAATGTAGTCGGTGCGTTTAAAATCTAAAGAGATACAGTTAAAAAATGTTGGCTACGAAACGTCCGCGGGAAGACAGATTTCGATAGCGCCGCAACGCTTTTAATCTCGCGAGAGAAAGGAGTACGATGAACCGACTGCTAACCATCGGTAATTGGAGAAGTACCCTGAGAAGGACGACTGAAAAATAAAAAGAAACAAAATTTCCATAAAATTGATATTTTTAATTTACATAGATTGATAACTAAAATTAAGATAATTAAAGATAAGTGTAACTGCTTATTAGTCACATATTTACATATACATATTAAATGAACCTACGAGTATCTTGGAAAGTTCGTCGCCTGCAAAGACCACTTGATTTAATGAGGCAAAATAATTGCATAACGCAATGTATGACTCTTGAACAGTATAAGTGGATACAGTAAATTATTTACTCCTGTCAGCAACTGACCTCGGTTCAAGCTAAATTTGTATTTAGAATTATGTTCATTATATTGGGAATACTTACAGAATCCTATTAAATCACACATCTCAAAACACGCTACTGGCGCCGAGGCCTAATTGAAAATAGCAAGTACTGCGTCCCTAGATTCAGCGTATTAATTAAAACTAAAGATTCTCGCCTCTACCCGCTTACGCTCAATACCTACTTGTTTGCTACCATTTGTACCTGCTCAGGCTTAAGCACATGTACACGAAATTAAGCACTGGGGCTAGGTTTTAAAGACTAAATTTCTGTAACCATTCTTTTTTAACCTCTAAAGGATTTTAAGCTATAACGGAAAGACATAGAGCTCCTTTCGATTTGACGAATAATGGGCAAGAATGTTAAATCAAACAAGGAGCGTAGTTAATAATTTATTGATATAAGACATGCGAAGCCCATAAAGTTACCTTTGGCACACGTCTCGGTCTCTTTTAATTTGTAAGTCGTTAGTATTAAGCAAACGGAGTGCGGAGAAAGTTAAGATTAAGATTTCACCAAAGTCCAATGAGCAATTTCAATTTAGTCATGCTTAATTGACTTTAATGTTATCTGACTACTAAATTTTGTTGTATACGGCTACATATGTGAAAACTTAAATAAAAAAAGTTACTCTAAAATAGAAGTCCTGCTAATTGGCACGAAATCAAAATTATCGTTCAAGCAATTATCGAGCGTTTAAAAGGCATTTGAAGCACTGTGAGCTTAGAGCTTCATTATAATTTGGTAAATAAATATCGAGTCAACCATAACCAAGCGTAACAACATAAGTGTCTCACACAAGGTTGAACAAACAAAAGTTATCGTTGGAGACCCAGGCGTTAGGTCGAAACCGACGGGGCGGTACAAGCGGAGAATGTTAGAAAAACTTATAGAAAATGACAAGCGACTGACAAGGACAGACAGAGATATGCCGTAGAGAAGAGAAGGACGGATAGAAAACTCGTTCGCCGGCATTCCGCCGCATGGTGGATTTAGGAACGGGGGCAGCACGATACGATTAGGTGGTTATGCCTTGTTATTTTAAGTTTTTAGATTTGATTTTTGTAGTGCATCCTAACAATTAATAACTGAATATCATTCGTTTTTTTGTGAACTACGGGTGACAAAAATCTATTTGCGGACTAATATTATTGATTTCCTATTCACATCCGAACAGTCAGATGTAATGAATTGTAATATGTTTTTGTATGTTTTTCATTCACCTTCACCTACGCTGATATAAATATGCAGAAATCATACATTTTGGACATAAGAAGTTATGGTTCGTCAAGGGTAACCTATTAAACATGACAATAATGAACAGTTCAATTTATAATAATTGATATTTTGCACTATTAAAACAAAATTTCGAAATAATTGATATATTTTATTAGCTCTAGTTCATTAAGTTTAAGATAATATACTTGTTTTGGATTACATTTATCTCCCTATTTGTATGCGAAGCTTGTAGGCGCTTTTGTAACCTAACTATAAGTGCTAATCTGTAAGCACAGCGTGTGCACTTTTCTTGCGTTGCTATCCAAATTAAGATCGCCACAAAAAGGGCACATACCTCGTGTTTACAGTTTGTGCGGATCGAACCTAAAAACGTCAAATTCCAATTTTACAGAAAAAATATCATCATTATGACGGTTACTCACTTCGAGAACCCTGCATAAACACTCCAAACGAGAATATTAATATAACATATTATATGCTTGGTAGCAATGACCTACACGGCTGTGTTGGAAGGAAGGAGCTGCGTAACTGTTTACGTCAAAAACCGTAGCATATTTAGCTCAGTTATTTCAATTTCGTTTAACCAGCTCAAAGTGTACTACTAATGTTAACATAGGATAATGGTTTTCTGGTGCACTAGGCATTTTTGCAGAACATTTTGAAGGGAACGGTTGGTGGAAAGCACCGCATCCATGGGCGCCACACGCAAGCAACACGCAACGAGGTGTCCGGTTGCTTGTCGTGTAGCGTTACCGACGGGTAACGAACCTCGCCGCGACAAGTTATGACACGACAACAAACGCCGCCGTAACACATGATAAAGGCTTTCTTTATTTTGATACAGACTCCTGTTCGCGCAATTATAAGATCTCTTGAAAGTCAAAAGTCACTCTGTTTAATTACCTTAAAATCAAATGTAATCCATTGTACTTCACAATAATCAGTAAGTGAATGCAATCATGAAACCCTTTCGTTTAATTGAGTTTATTACCAATGACGTACAAAAGTGCTTCTCTACTTATAAACTTTGAAATGCATTATTTATACAGAGAACTCACACAATGCGTTGAAGTCTTTTATATGAAGCAATGAAACGAGCTACGCGTCGAATCCCATCTGCACGATAAGCGGTTGTCATAGAACAAGGACATTCGTTAAGGCTCTATTATTTAGTAGATCTAGCTTTTTCATTTGATTTTTAACCGATACTTATTTTTGACAGATGTAAGATGCATGAATTTGATAAAACTACTTTTACGATGGGTAACAAATATCTATTATTACAAACTCATGACAGACAGCTTTTAAAAATGTAAAATGAATAAAACAGTAATCATTAATTTGAGTAATAATGATGTACTATGCTAATATTATCCTAAACTAGCCGTAGCCGCTCGCTTCACGGGGCCTAAATAAAAACTGACTCATAAGAAATTATAATGGAAAAGTTAAAAGACATAGTTTATAGTATTGATATTACAATTTATACAAAGTTTCATGAAAATACTTCTCATACATTTTTAGTGAAATCGGTTTAAGCGTACAGGGAAAGAATCGTACATTATCAATACAGTTACATGGACACGAACCTATATTATGTTACATAATGCTCATAAAACTTTTGTACGTTTACTTACGGATAAAATACATAGTATATTTGCATCAAGTAAAATATTCTAACCAGATATGCAATCATTCCATGTAACCGTACAATTTGTGCGTTAACATAAAATAATAAAAAATACCTATCATAAACTCAATCGATCGTACCCTCAACCCTCCAGCCACAAACATGGTATTTTAAAAAGTTTTTAAAACGATACGTTATATAAATTCCGAACATTGGATCGACAGGCTGCATACTTAAAAGTGTCGTAATAACATGGCAATAAGTTATATTTTATGCAAGATTTATTCTGCCCTCTGATACTCATTATGAATAATTCGCCAGCGAAACTTTTTCGAAAACTGTGTACACAACAGGAATTCTTAAACAGCATCTCCATTTTGTGCTCATTAACCTAACTTTATATTAAGAAAGGAGAATATTGACTTCTGACTCTGTTGCCAACGTTTCCCACTTAACACCTTGCGTACATACATAGGTTACGTTTGATCTTAAAATATTGCTTATTGCTGATAATTTTAATAGAAATAAAAAAAGTTACCGACATGATACACTATATGGTATGCCAGTGTAAGATACACATATTAGTTAAATAACATTACTTATGTTAGCTTTTGTTAGATATATAAATTATTTTAGATACATAAACGCATACTACTTCCCAACCGTGCAGTGGCACAATTCATTAAATTGAGGATATATATATATAATACACATGTTTTCAATGTGTGTTCGATGCTCATTGAAAAGTGCAATCGGTTCAATTTTAGTATTAGCTCAACCTATATATTTGTTTCATTAAAAATTATGATATCATTTTCATAATGGTCAGTAAATAATAACAATAATGTTAATGTATATTTTACGGCTGCGATGAAGGGGACGCATATCTCTTTTTACATTGAATTGTCAATGCTGACGCGCGAAGTGATAAAGTACAATTCTGTATACGGTAACAAGCCATGAGACAATGCCAGTGTTTTTGTGGGTACTGGCAGCTCCTAGATCATTACAATAGCATAAAGTAGCCAGTTATGAAGTAGCCATACATTGTGAGAACTCGGCTGTAGACCGGTTTTGCGCTTTTTTAGAAAAGATATTCATTTCAATTAGAAAAAATTAATACTTCTAACTTTATTTTGCCATTAATTCACGTTATTATACCTTCCGCGTTAAGTATTCACATTTTTTGGTTACTGGTGTCAAACTGGCTACATACGGGTGTA
>DWMP01000061.1:0-12894 GCA_018245295.1 Agara epimachia | reverse complement strand
CATGTATTTTATATAATAGAAAATACATAGAAAAGGTATGAAGACTGCAGCGAGTGCCCTGAATAGAAATAATAAATTAGCTTTTTAACCCTAAAGCGAGTGTAATTTATTCATAATGAAACAGAACAGATTTGAACAGTTTCAGCTAAATTCTAGAACTCGTATCAAACGGAGCTCGGCAACCGCAGTTATGTGATATAGAGGAAAAAACTTGAATTGTCTATGTTAAATATGATATTTTACATAATATATATACATATATATAAATTTGAATATATGAAAAGGTTTTTAAACTACAACTTCCAAGAGATACTTTTTTTTAAAAGTCCGACTTGGATTCAAGTTTATTGACCCTAATGTTGCCAGTGACGCTCGCCGAGCTCAATTAACTTTTCAATCTTAGTGCGCCGTTTCGGCTTGGCTCTGATTCTTTGCGGCTTTCCTCTCCTCTTTCTCAGCTTTTTTGTCGGCGGCTTTCTTGGCCAGCGCCTCGTCCTCGGCGGGGTTGTCCCAGTCCTGCCTCCGACCCGACCCGAATATGTTGTAGAAGGTCGCGCAAAAGATGTACACCCCGCCGGCGATGTAGAACACTTTCCTCCATTGCGCTTGGGTCGGCTGAAATAGAAGGAAAAGATTTAAAAAGCTGAAAAAAAAGATTTAAAAAGCTGAAAAAAAGATTTTAAAAGCTGAAAAAAAAGATTTAAAAAGCAGTACAAAATGCATTATAGTCGGTCTAGCCAACTGGTTAGGTTAGGTTAGATGCAAAACTTTGCATCAGACATTTTTTAATACAAGACCAAGCGGTTCAACAACTTTAACACCCCAAAGGAATCTGAACTCACCCTGCCCTCGATGATGTAACCGGCGACGATAGGGGCGAGTAGACCGGTCAGGTTGGCCAGGCAGTTGGTGAACGCCATCAGGATGCCGGCGAAACGGGGCGAGATATCCAAGTGGTTGACCTGGGAAGACAATCATAGCACTATTCGGGTGCGTCCAAAACTTTAATATCAAGTGCTTCTAGAAGCTTTCCTTGCCGGTTCACAATTTCCCGCCTGTTTCCATGTGCCACCGGTCACTGCCCTGACACACTTCTTACCGCTCGTCTACTTTCATGAAAGTCGTCATGAAGGCTCTGTTGTTAGTTACTTCTTCTATTTACAATACGTATATAGAATATATAGGGTCGGCGGAGCTTTTGACCGGCTTAGCACAGAGCTCTTTCGACCAACTGCAGCAGTCCAATTTTCTTTTATGCTTGAAATAGGCTAGCATTTGGCCACCGTCTCGCCTGATGGTAAGCGATGACGTGGTGGAAATGGGACATTCGATGGGAAGTCACCTTAAATCCGGAGTAGATACCACCGTTGAGGCCGACGCCCACCGCCAAGATGGCCACGGTGGCGGCGGGGTTGCAGCCGGTGTTCGCCGCTATGAACAGACCGACCGCAGGTCCGTACTCGCCTGCAATCATACGTAGTATCGAGCGTACAATATTTGTAATACTGTAAAGGTAAAGGTGAAGGTTTCGAAAACTTAACTGTCACGTAAACTACTTAGTGTTTCACCTATTAGGTCGAGGCATAAAAGTCTTGGTCCTTCCTAAACCGCATTGTATCTTTTGCCTTTTTTCGCCTTATCGTAAATATATAAGGACTGGCCTCGCGGTCGAGTGGTGAGAGTCCCTGACCGCAAAACGGGAGGGCGTGAGCTCGATTCCAACCCGGAACCAACATTTTTGTGATGAACACATTTGTTTGGTGAAAACAAAAATATCTATATAAGTGTAATATAATAAGAATCGGATAGCCGCGTGTGGAATTGTCCCCGGTTATTATTACTATCACTATTCGCACTCACCGATGCTGTTGATGATCTTCCTGACTTGCGTGTGGTTGAAGCGGCCGCTGGACAGCATCCAGTCGGCGACCACGGAGATGAACATCGAGAACAACCACATGCACAGGTACGGCAGAGCGGAGACGAAACCGTTCTGTAAAAAAAAAATTAACATCGTTTTTTTTATATTGTACCAGTACCTACCCGGTGGGTGTAAAATTCGCGGTTGAATACAAATAATATTATAACAAAATTTTCACAAGATGACATTGTGTGACCTATTCAAAAAACGATTAGAAATTACATACCTGTATTATAATAATCGTATAATTTAATATCAACATAGTACAATTTTATTTCAATACCCACGGTAGCTACACACAAATAGCCTGTAGCGTTCACTGCAAATATGCATTTCATTCGCTAAACTGACACAAATAAAGTCGGTATCCTATAAAAGTTCCATTTCCTTTGATCGCAGCCATCTGGCATAAATGAGTTCGGTCCCATTTCAGTGGGATTGAATGAGACGCGTGATGTGATTCAGCGGGTCAATTGACCGAACCCGCCTCTTGACCTCTTGACAGTTAGCATGATTGATGGTACTGGCCGAACGGGGCTATTTATAAACAGCACAAGCTTGGGACTCACCCCACGCGTTTCCTTGAAATCGTTTACTACAGACTAATTTACAATAGCTTTCTTCAACTTCGCCTTAACATCGCAGTGATATATTAAAATGTCGATGTCAAAACGTTGAGAACTAAGTATTCACTCAGTGACGGAAATTCGAATGTAATTCGTTGTTTTTAAATATAGAACAATGGATTTCAACTTCGAAATGGTAAAAATAAAGTTTAATTTTTTTTACATTTCCTTAATTATTTTATTTCATTTAATAGACTTGTAGTTGCTGTACAAATTTCACATACAGATGTCTTCGTAATAACTATAACTTTGCCAAATCTGACACTGCTTGAGCTCAATATGCATAAAAAAGGAACGATAAGTATCCAAAATTTAAAATAACATTCAAGCATGACCTGACACATGAATGATGTTTGAACGTCAAATGAAGTGCTCAGTGAATGTGTGAACGATTCCAATAATCGCTCCCGATTCGTTAAATGAGGCGATACTCCAAACTACACGGCCATCAGTCTCCAAATAGGCTCAAATGGACCGCCAGTTTGCAAAAATAACGTATCCTATATGCATTGGAAAAATTGACGCACACGTGACGTCAATATGATCTATGTATACCTATTGATGTAAATGTATTTACATTATGCTGTAATCCGTAAGCTCTCTCGGTATGACGACTGCGATAATATTTGGAATAGTAGATAAAAAACGCTACTCTGTTGTGAATTTAAAAAAAATAAAAAATTTGAATATCGAATGCAAGTTTATTATTAAGTTGCCACTACACAGGCCTACGAGGATAACCAAATTTATCATCTTTGATAATTATGATGTTAAGGATTAAATTTCTTATGTACTTTAAACGGCCGCTCTGCTCATGGCGGGCAATTGTGCGAGGTTCTTAAGTTCTCCTATTGATGTTTCGATCTTCATTGATAAATCAATGAACACGTGCGCAAACTGTAAATGGACGCGCGCCTACGTTTTACAAGCGGAATCTTTTAGCATATTTGTACGTCTGTACCTTCAGTGAACGTTTTAAACTATTTGGTATTATTCTTATTATCTTCCACAATGACAGAATAAAAAAACGGTACTGAATATGAAAGTTTAGAAATATTCGTTGAATTTAAAGTAAACTTACGTCTTTGATGGAGAAATGAAGCACTTGACGCATGAAGGTGGGTAGCTCTGTCATGAGGGTCTCGTAGCCGTAGTTCTGGCCCATGTGCGCCAGCATGATGGCCCAGAACGGCATCGACATCAGGATCTTGGTCCAGGGGATGGGTGGCGACTGCAGGACAACAACAACAAAATCAAACGTCGCTCCGTTTCGTTGCATTATGTTGCAGCACATTACAGTAAATGTCTTTTGGAAACAAAGTAGCAACGTTAAGAACCTAGTGGTGGCATTCGAATCGCAGACCCTCGGAGTGGCCGTACGAAATCTTAACCAGTTCTTTATTATGCTTGCCTACATGTCTATCTATTATGCTATACGTTTTAAGCTATTGTAAACTATATTCAATCTTTGGCAACATAACAGACAGAAAATGAACATCGCTGTGTTATCTTGTCTATGGTCCAAATAATACAACAATTTTTCTTTTAATACTCACGCAAATTTTTAGCTATTTCTTAAATACGACAAAATAATAGATGGAAGAGTTCACTGAAGTGGAGTTAGAAAAATAAAAACGCATATTAAAAAGAATATTACGCTATCATAATTAAGCTCAACTCACACTGGAGCCGGCGGCGCCCCACAGCGAGCTCAGGATGTACTTCTTCTCGGTCTCCTTGATCCGGGGACACGTCTCCGGGTCCTCGGACACGAAGAACAGGAAGGCGACACACCACACGGTGCCGATGAGGCCGAACACGTAGAAGATCGACGGCCAGCCGCCGGCGAACCCGTACGCCGACAGCAAACCCGACAGCGGCATGGATATCACCGTGCCGAATTGGGCGCCTGGAAAAATGCGTAATCACACTAAATAATTGTATCGAGATTTGACAACTAAATAAATAAAAAACAGATACGTGTACAAGAATACGCAAAAACACATTTTGTTTTACGTTATTAATACAGTTTAAAAAAACAATATTATATATTTAAAAATGGATTCCAGACGTGTACAATTTGTACAACGATTCAAAAACAAATTGATTATTAGTTTGTATTTATTTTGCGTGTAGATTTTAATGTAAATACAATCTCGAATTACCAATCCTAACACATGCTCGATAATTTTATGTTCGTTACATTGATTTGCAGTGACAGGTTTGTATCCACAAGTATTTATATTACAATATATTGACTATAAATATATTAATCAATGCCATCGCTGCAAGGAGCTATTGCTATTCATTTGTCAGTGTACCCCCGAACGAACAAGTTGTGCAGTGTATGTAACGCAAATGTTATGATTACCCGCGTAAACAGCTGCGCCCATGCGACTCCTCTCGTTGGGCGGGATCCATTTGGCCAACATCGCGTGAGAGCACGGCACTATTGGACCCTGTTGAATCATTAGCTATTTATAAAATACGTGAAAAAAACACCTATTTCTACCGTGAAGCAATTATTATTACAATAGTTTGTATTTTGGTCTGAAACGTGTGGATGCCGGTCCCCAATAGTAGCAACGCGTTTGAAACAGACCTCTGAGAGAGCAGATACAAAGGAATACTAGATACATTTACACTAATATCTAACAACTTGACTAATTCTCACATGCACTTACTACAACCATTATTCATGCATAACAACGTAACTAAGACATTGTGATGGCATAAAAAGACGTCAAAGCCTTCTTCCTGTATTTGTGACTTACAAATTATGGCGTGTACGAAAGCATTGAGACCCCTACAAGTCAGTGTATACAATTATTTTCAGAGAAAAGTCACTCTTCCATGTTCTGATTCGACACTTCCTGAACAAATTCAGCACATTATTGCAATATTTAGGTAAATTTGCTATATATTTCGGAACAGCATGATACAGGAACATTAACTAAATCCATGTCATTCGATGAATATTCAATGCAAACAGTTAACAGGCCGTGGATCTCACATCGAGGATAGCGCAATTTAAGCTCGCTCTGCCAAATTACGCCGTAAGCACCCCAAATTAATGGTGCATCCATTACAAGATACGTTGCCACGCATTGAAGGCTAAGGTCTGGTGTGCCTTTAATTTCGCTTCTGCACGTTGCATACAGAATGAATAGTTTCGGGGGTAGGTGAAGTTAATACAATAGTTGATATATATTTATAACATGTTATTTTATTTTATTTCCATTTGTATTTCATCCCTACAATTTTTTTCTTTTCAGTCGGTCATAATCAAAATATTATTCGTTTAATGTAATCGAAATGTACTCGTTTTAAAACTATGTTATACATTTCTTCAAGAAACAGTTACTCTCTCAGTCTCTGTTTTTTACAAAAATAATGATAGTTTATAATACAATGACTTTATTAACAACATAATTTACGATGTTACAATAAAAGCCATTAAAGGTCTTGTCGTTTAAGAAACGACTTGTTAATTAAGGTTGTTGTCGGCTAAGCTTTTATTTTTATAAAGAGCTGAAGGAAAATGATGTTTTAATTATATGCACACATAACTACAATTTACGCGTAATTTCTGAGTACTCTGATGTTTACGGTCATTTATTTCGTGATCGAAATAAATTTAAAAGCTATGATCAAGAAACTTATTCCAAATAAGATACTTAAATAAGACAACGTCTTAAATTCGTCCCGGAAATAATCTTACAGAAGTAATGTTTTAATACTTTGTATATTGTTTTCCAACATCATAGACATATTATCTGTAAAATACGCTCAAAACTTTGCGCGTACGAATGAATTCCATGCTCAATATGAGTAAGCGATTTCACTGAAAACAGAAAATTAATATTCGATGAACGTATAATTTATGAAACATGGAATAATTTCCGACTGAGATAATTTGAGCGCTTTTGTCTAGTGGCATTGTTTTGTGTCACGAATGCCAGGTGGCGACAATCCCAAAGTTTCAATGATGGTTGTTCCCTAATTAATTCTCGAATGTAATTTCGGGACTCCATTCTGAGTCTTCCAGCTTAAACTGGTACCATTCTCCCCATCTCATTAAAAATTTCACCCGCGAAAGTATTTCGCGAATGTTATTATAAATTCAGTAGTGAACGGAACCCGGCTTTGCGGTTTACCTGTATCTCGTAATAGCATGAAACAAATTTACATAATTTCAGTACCGCAAAGGATACTGAGGAATTCAAGCTTGTTGTAATAACATTTTTTTTGTTTAAAAAGACACGTAAAAGTATTAATTAAAGGAATACGTACAGATATTGAATAAACAATGAGGTTCAATAATAATAAATATATTTATTATATAAAATTAATAAATGCACTTTCAATCCAACTATAATATATTGTCCAGTGTAAACCAATTACCAAAAAAAAACGTGTTTACCTGTTGTGAACCGTAAAACTTTTAATAACTGACAAGCTCCGAAGAATTATTCGTGAACAACACGAGTGGCCTCGGGCTTTTACCACTCGCTTCCCAAGCCCACCCATAGTAGTAACCCGACTACCAGTCTCGATAGAATATGTAAGGCATATTTTTAAACTCTGTATAGAAATCAATTGCGGACCTATACATTGCAAAATGATCGTTTACCTTTTAAGTAATACAAGACGTAGTCAATCTTCTGGCTATCGACTCTATGGGAGTAGGTATAATGTGGAAATAACTGACCATTAATCATAGTGTAATATTTAACATTAATTATAACTCTATGTTGAATATAACTAAAAGCGTTCTCAGTTCTAAAAGGACTCAATTGTTTCTAAAATAAACATCATGTCGTATAAAATACTTTCGCGCTAGTGTGCATCTGTCCTCTGTGACAAGTAAAACCAAACTCCAATCTGATATCATTCACAGATCCTTTGCTGACCTCATAATTAAATTAGATACACGTTGCTTTGAAAGGCTGAACCTTGAACTGCGAATTGACAGCCTTTGCATTACCTTCAAAAAACCTATCACCAAAATTTACGGAACACGTTTTTATTTTACAATGATTTCATATACGAACCCCAAAAATTATCGCTAGGCACATAGGCGCATAGGCTGGAATCAACAAAATAAATAAATCACAAAGGACTTCATGGAATTTGTCGCGATCCGTAGAGACCTTGTTATGATTTGTTTATTGTTTACTCATGTCCAATTTAACTGTTTGCACACCTTTCCGCGCCTTAACGATTTTTATTATAACAGCTATAGGTGTACACATACACTTATTGTTAGTAATGCGACAATGTCGACTTGCTATGTAAATATGTTGAAAAAAATATCAAATAGTAAATTACTCCCTCTTTTGATAAACATAGCTACTACATACAAAGAAGATCCTTTAAAGATTACAGATCCTTTAAAAAAATAGACATTAACGGAATGGGAATAGAATGATGAATTTATTATTAACTTTTGGTTTCTTTCAACCGAGTTAGATTATATACTCAAATCTTCATTAATTGTTGTAATCACTCCTATTCATAATGTTTATTCCTCACGGAACATAATAAATTAAGTCCATTTGAGGCTCCTAAATCCGTTTTACGTGCGCAGTACACATTCTAAAACATCTCTTTCCCCGTGTAATCCTCTTAAGGTTCAATCTAACACAAGATTGAATCCATTCATTAGAAACGGCAGCGGACGAACAGACCACTGGCCTTTATCAAGCGACGATTAGCCTATCATCAATCTTTGGACAACAATGATCCTTTAACTAAGAGTCGACGACACAGAATCAGTCAGGGGACGCGGTACATCTATCACCGGTCAGATACCTCTGCCCTTTCGAACTCGTTTCCTCTAAATATTTAACCCGGGCGACGTACGTACGACTATACCTCCGCCGTTTGATGTGGTCGGTGAATTACTCTATGTCATTATAAGTTAAAATGGGTTAAGCTGATTTAGCATTTGTATTCAATGTGCGTAACAGCAACAACATTAAATATTACCGGTGATGGTGTTGCTAATATATTAATGTCCGTTTGTTGATCATCATTTTCAGAAACAATAGTGGAATTGAGATTTTTCTGTTGGACGGCTTCATTACTACTATACCGGCTTTGTGTCCTTGGAGTATAGCCATTTCCGAGTCAGAGGCAGCTTATGTTCTTTTTCATAGTGTGCGCCAGCTAATCGACGCCTTTATTAGCGGTCTTGTAAGCGACGTGACTTAATTGCCTGTAAATTCTGAGATCTATGTATTCATATTATTTGTTATTTTAATATGTATTACCATTGGTCTAATTTCATAACAGTTGGCTCTATGTCTGGCACAGCTATGAAAGAGATGTAATGCGGTATAAAAATTATTTATTTTCGTGCGACTAAATTTTATAAGCAGAATGTTGACGTCAACTCATGTTCTATGCAATACATGAAAAAAAGGCAAAAACATAAAAAAAAGACAGCAAAACAGTCACGCGGAAAGCTTCGAGTATTCGAATAAATATTAAAATACAAATGACTTTTTAAATGTGCCAACGATTTCACTAGAATTGAAAATCATAGTGCTCGTAGCAATACTAACTACGATTACCACGCTGCGTTGAACAAGGACTACAGACCATTGTCTATTATAGTTAAAGTGCGGTTGATTTTTTTCAAAAAATAAAATGTACATATATAGTGAACTAAAAACATCGACGGTTTCGCATATAAATTCGCTAACGTTTAACGTTAAAATATCTGCAAATCCTCATGAAAAACCACAGTATTGCGTAATTTTTTCAATCCTGAAAAGAGATTTGAAAAAACGATTTTATTTGGACCGTTACAAAAATAAAAAGCATGTCAAAATTGTTTGTATCGTTGTTATTAAAAACCGTACATAAATGAATGTGAAGACGCAATATAATTCGTGGTTTGGATCTTATTGAGGTATACAAAGATCTGTGAGCGTGGGTCAGTATCGGTGTGTGATGTATCAATGTGACAGTAGTGTTGTTTATCTGTGCGTGTTACAAGTCAGTCGAAAGAGAGAACTCTTGTATCTTATTATGCCCTAACAGATCTAGTAAAGAGTAACACTGAATATTTTTTTTTCAGATCCAAAACCCAGGCGTGCTAGAACTACTGCTTACATTGAACTTTCAAAATCAAAATATGGGCGATTTTTATATCTAGAAATATTTAACTAATGATTTATATATACGAGTACATACTTGAATATACGGTTCTAGAAACATACTTAGGTAAATTTACCCCCAGACAACAAATATTGATCCTCATCACACAAATATTTGCCCTAGGGCGTAATACAATATATAAATATTAACATGGTTAAGAAACCATACTTTGCAATGTTCTATTCAACCGTCCTTATACTGCGTGGAGTTTTCTCTGTTGTTTTATTATTTTCGCGCGATCATTAATAAAAATCTCGTAGTGTGATACATGGCCGCATCGATACTGGTTCTCGATCGGTGAGTAACAGTTTGCCACATGAATATTTATTGTTAATTTGTAAGCCGATGCCCCGATAGACCCAAGGCGTGTTAAAAGCGATATTTTATATATTGACGTTATTATATTATCAGTTAATGGCCTCAGATTAATCCAGCGAATATTCGACTGCGCGTTTCGCGCTATTGTCACGAATCGACTCCAATTTTTACAACAACGATAAATTGAAGTGTTATTGTATATGAGAGTCGTGATTCGTGAAATTTAATCAGATTCATTATTTGCAGGTATCGCTAATATAACACTTTTCGTGTTCATTTTTAGCCTACAATCGAAATATTCCGGACGAACGCACGTTAAATTGAAATGACTTATTTTATTTAACGATTCATACAGAACTCTTTTTATTATCAAATTACTAATGTGTGCCTACTTATTATAATAAGTCAATGTCAATGTTGTGGAATTTTAACATACAAAAACTCTATCATGTCTTCGACATAGCATGTGCGAGATTTTATGATTAAACGAGGTTTTGCCCGCGGCTTCGCTCGCCTTTAAGAACTTTCATCCTCTATTTTATCCCCTTGGAGGTAGAATTGATCAAAATCCTTTCTTAGCGGATGCCTACGTCATAACATCTACCTGCATGCCAAATTTCAGCCGGATCCGTCTAGTGGTTTGGGTTGTGCGTATCAACGCACAGCCCAAACCATATATAACCATAATAAACCATATATAAATCTATCAAGATCACTATGTCAGTCAGTCAGTCAGTCAGTCAGTCACCTTTGAGTTATATATATTTAGATATAAACAAAAAAGTGGTTTGACAATGATATTTTTAAATATCAATTTATTTTTGTACAATTCATTTCTATGTACTATGTAAATGTACCCTTAAAGTAGACAAACATCTCTATATTGTTCTTATTTATCCTACACAATTAAATAAATAAACGGTTCCTTTCAAAATTATACTTTATAATTTATCATTTGGGTACTTAACAAATTGTATGGGCGTAACAAAGCTATGTTTAATCACAATTCAACGGCGATAGAATAAGACATGCGCGTAGGTTGATTCGATTGCGTTTCAAGCGAGCGGAGCGGCGATATAACGATACATCGATACCAATTGATTAGGGTCGAGATCAAAGATGTGCTTCCGCATGACGGCAGGCAATCGTACTCCTACTGATAGATTAACGAGCGGCGAAAGCGATTGCTTACATCCATATGTCGCAGTCAAAAAATAATACTCAGACGAGACGGGTGAAGTCTAATCATAAACATATACACCTATTCGATTTTTATTATTTGATTCCTAAATATTACATACTATGAACAGTTTTGAATTTCGAAGTCAAAGGAGTCTCGATTTACGGGTCGCGGAAAAGAAAACTTTTCCTTTCCAAGTCTGTTACATAACAATAACATTCAATTGATGTATCGTTAACAATTTATTTATAACAAACTACATTAATATGTGTACAAAATTTTGAATAGTATGTTCAATGTCGAGTTATTGAGACTCACAGCAACATGTACCTACACGATATCCGGCTTCAAAGCAATTTAGCTTAGCTGGGAATTGTCTGTTCAAAAACGAATTAGCAGGATGTCTAAATGTTACTAATTAGTAGCTGAAAGATGTTACCCGGTGTTTATAAGAAACAGTTAAAACGTAAATATTTTATCTCCGCCCCTTTCGGCTGGTAAAAATTTATACAAAACTTTGACTTACTTTTAATTAGTTTTTAGGTACCTTTCACTTTATAAATACTGATGTTTATTATTTTTTATAAGTAACATTATACGTACTGATTTATTGTAAGTACTTTCTTATATTTCTTACACAATACCACAATTAACTTACTAATATTACTTAAAACTACATTTATTGTGCTATTTAATGTACTTATATCGTAAACGATATGCAAATGATATAAATAAATTTAAAACAACCAATAGTATTTATTATAGTAATCCTTTCATTATATTGTAAGATATAATTAAAACAAGTGATTTCAGCAGCCTTTGGAAACGAGCATCGAATCACAAATCAGGCGGAAGTTCTGCCTAAGATCGTTTAGTCACAGATGCTTACCCTTGACGGGTAATTTGTAAAGGCTTATGTGTTAATGAGCCTGCCCACCACAGCCTTTGAACTGGAACATAGCAATGTTAACGCGCGTTGCTTCACAAATGGTACGGAAGTTGTATGAGTGTTTAGGAAAAACTGTAAAAACTTTACAATACAATCATGAATGTTAAACTAAAAATGCGTATAAAATCCGACACGATACAAAAGTTACACCGGTTAACACAATCAGGACTTGTTTATCATAATTCCCAGAATGTATAATCATGTAATACATAACATCATTGTGTATTAAACGCTTTTAAAATAAGTACAGAACTGTAATTGATCTATTGATATAAGGAAATTGGAAATGATATTAAAACCTTGCTTGTGTCTATGTTGAAACTGTGAATGTTTATAGTAAAGAAATATGTATGATACGTATTATAAAAAAACTACAGACTTACAAAATTTTATAGGGTAATGCAATGTGATAATTATTATCTATGTAGTAAAAAATGCTGAGTCGAGATAAGCATATTAGTCGTTGTGATAGATAACATTATCGAACTAACGTATTTAAACACTAGGTAAATTAATCATATCAGCATAATGCCAAGGCCTCCGTGGAATTTTATATGGTGGGTATACGTACCATGCATTTAAACATAATCATAATAGGCCAAAAGTTACATGTGAACATTTTTATTAGAACAAACAGTAAACGTAACATCACGCCTGTACACTCCCACATTTCACCAGTTACGTTTAAGTCCCACAATGGAATAGGTGGTGAGCCTATTGTCATGCACCGGGC
>DWMP01000060.1:0-12897 GCA_018245295.1 Agara epimachia | reverse complement strand
GTTCATCAACATCATCAGCCGACATCAGTCCACTGCTGAACATAATCGGGAAGAGACCGGATGAGGCAAGCCAAACACCAGGCTCAGTGCCGCGACTTAGCAGAGGACTATGTCAATGGATCGTACTGTAATAAAATACAAGTGGTACGAGTAAAATTGAAGTGTTTGTAGCTCTGGCGTGGTTTGCAAGCGATGTGTATAGTTAAGCAATACGGCGCCCGGTCAGCACTACAATAGTTGACCGCCGGTGGATTACCTTCTAAGGTTCCCGTAGTTTGGAGGGCTCGTTAAGCTGTTTCTCTCAGTTGTTATCGTGACGTAACAATCATTAATGCTTTTTGCGAGGCCTTAAAAGCGATTAAATAATAAATATACGGCACAGCCATCAACACGAATATCCCCCAATCCCCCAATAATTATTATTTCCCTTAATTGACTTTAATATTATTTAAATATATTCCAGATCCAAAAAGAGTTAAGTCTAAACAACGCGTGTTAAAAATCGATATGAAATTGCCCGGAGGTGACCTTATAAGTTTATTAATAGAAGTCTAACGTCCTCACCGACGCTTGAAATATAATACATTACATTTTATTGGAGGATCCTCTATTTAAATATAGACATCCTCATATCAATCAATACAGGTTTTGATGCACTCGTATAATTATCGACAAATCGTTTTTATATCACAGCTTAACTTGATCCGTATATCCTAAATTAGTCCTACATTAGACAAACATGCCTTGATTTTCTATGGGTTCTATTTAAAAAACCCTTTTCTCTCTTACCCATTACAACATCCCAAAGCTTTCTCAGATTGTTTCAATTTTCGTTCTGAGTTTGGAGTGTGAGTTTTCACTGCTTTAAACACCATTTTGTTAAACTCGGTAGTTGTCTATTAGAACTTTCAACAGAATAACACACACTCTTACAGAACCCGAAAATAATTTCGTAATGATGATAGTGAATGTACTATTTCGGTTTCTTAGCTTAAGTTATGCTTACTTATATTAGGTATGTCTAAGACAAAAAATTAAGCTCACACATTTACGATATCTAGTAGGTAACAATTTTTCAACAAATTATTATCGTAAAGAATAAATAATAAAAAATTTACGTCGTAACCGAATCTTGCCAATAACTTATTCTACTTGTTTGTTGACCTTGACTCAGGTACAAAAACAAATAAATAAAGTGTTCTAACATTGTTAACGACACAATAAAATCATACCTCCGAGTAAAATTCCCTTTTTATTATGAGTACGTTTCTTCGTAATTCCTGACTAATTCTATATTATATCTACATTGTACTTCTCACAAAACAAAACTCAAGACTCAGTGGGAACGGCTCGATTATCGGTAACATGTAGTCATAACATTATTCTGTACCATAACATACCCA
The DNA here is from genome assembly GCA_018245295.1 of Agara epimachia. NCBI lineage: Eukaryota > Metazoa > Arthropoda > Insecta > Lepidoptera > Hesperiidae > Agara > Agara epimachia. Next base: position 11,494 of record DWMP01000060.1, on the reverse strand, counting down.
CGGGTAATATAGCCAGCACCATCCTTTAAATTTACTAAAACAAAAGTAATTGGAATATTTTTTTAAATTCATTGTAATTACGCTAAATGCAATTTATTAATACCTATGTATATATCGAAATGTTGATATTAACATTGGTGAATTCTTTGAGTGTATTTATAAAAAGATTGTCTTTTAAACAACAGTCACGAAAGGCATCACTCAATGTAAGAATTTGTGTGATATAATGTACGTACATTTAGTAACACGTCGTAAAGATAGACGTCGCAATAATACACTGTAATTTATTGTTGTCATCATCAATGAAACGCGATATACGATCTAGACGCGTCTTCCTCGTTGAGTTGCAAGGTGACCTTGAAGCCTGTTAACATCCTTACATCACTTCTGTTTACATCGGATTAATTATGTACATGCCCATTTTGGGATACCAATTTTTTGTTATGGATTGCTGGTTGGAATAAAGTGAATTTAGCTCTAAATTCCAGAATTCATTATGAAAGTTGCCAATGCAGTGTCGACTCTAACGGAGATACACTACTTGCGTTCTTTTATAGAGCTCTGTTCATAACTCCCCCGGGACATTTCATGGCCGTTTCTTCTAAGATTCTTTTTCAATGCTTTGAATGTTTCCAGAGCAGTATTCTTATTGTAGAAGATGGTAAAAATATTGCAAACATACTTGTATGAGTTCTGCTGGATCATTTATTGGTAACATTGTCTTATTTGTAACTTTGCCAGTGTGCCGCGGCCCACACTTCGCGGAACACAGTTCTAAAGCACTTATTTGAAGCTATCCATCATAACAACACTTGCACTGGCAATATGTATTGGAAAATGTTTTCGTTTTTGTATTCCCTAAGGTTTATATTTTTAATAGGAAGTCCAGCAGTAAATGGCTCTGTAGTCTGAATCGTCTGAGTAACTTTCCACCAAACATTTCCGTGCGAACTACGTTGAAATGTTTCATAGGTATATTTATATACTGCTGCGAAGTTACGGCCATGTCTTACGGTGACTAGATATTACATAAATTTTTTCAAAACCAATATTTCGTTCTAAAATATTTGTAGTACATCTACAAGTATATTTTTTGCTGGTTCTTTTTATTAACATTCTTCCGGTATATTTGTTTCGGTATTTTCCGGTATAGATCACGACTAACAATAACAATTTTTATGTAGTTGTTTATGTTTACGTCGTTTTGTATACCTTACATGTATGTGGTATTAGGTATTGACTTGAACGATGATATCAGAGGTACTTTTGGAGCGCTAATAAGTGTACCGCGCGTTGAGAAACTGTAAATCTGTCAAATTTCGTGAAAAGCAGTTAGGACAATTAAGTATTTTAGCAAAATCTATTGTCGGGTCAATGAACCGTCGAGACCAGTGTATTCGATATCCTTAATAGGCAGCAATAAAATTGTTATTTGTAAATGTATGTGTTATATTACATCTCTAGGTATATTTTGCTTTTGAATATTTTAGCATCAATTTCGATCGCCTATTAATCGTCTGTATTTTTCTCGTTAACACCTCTTTGTGATATATTTCATTATACTGTATCCGAAAGCAATATAATTTTAATTAGTACTAATACCTTATAATATTATCTTAAACATGCAGTCAATTTCATTATTAGATACATACAATTAGGTATGTTTACTTACGCTCTGTTTTAGCTATAGGTACATAGGTAAGGCTTTCCAGACAGAATGACTAAGCTCAGAGCTCAAGCGGCTAGACGCATCGAGCGAAAGTTGCAAACAGGGATAAATGTGTAGCAGACAGACGTTATCGATTTTTGCAAAGTTGCGTAGTTATTTATAAATACGGTACTTGTAGGTAAGTATTCTATCTTAATAAAGTTATGCTCAATGGATAGTTTTGTTATATTTAGTTTAATAAACATATATTATCAAGGAAAAATTTAAACGGACATTGTATGAGTCACAATTACATGCTATATTTTAGCTCCTGGCGGACGTTTCCATTTTTAGGCCTTGTATCGTACATGTTCTTAATAATTTTATAGTTAAAGCCGTACATTAGTACCTATCTAAGGAAACCTGTATGATGGCAAGGAAAATATTAATCATTGTATTACTTTTTTATATTGTGATATATGAAAAAGGTTCATTTTATACGAGATTAATATGTATAGCATTTGCAATATGCATCAGGAAAGACCTTTAGATCTAGTTGAGGTCGTTTATATATAGTGTTCATGGACAGTAGTATCACCACGTGACCTGCATTTCCGCTAACACAATATCAAACGATTATTGGAGCAGTTGCATATTTTTTTCTATCGATGTCGGTGTTAAATGGACAAAAAATTACACTCGAACATTTTACTGTTTGCATCCTGGACTCCTGTCACGAAAATATTCCGCTGAAAGTAAGCTTTGCTGGCTAGCAACGCTTAAGGGTTATTTACTTGTAATATAAAATGACGTAGGGATACATTAGAAAGTTTCCTATATACCTAAGTATAATACGAAAATTCGAATTTTATCACGTTCATATATTTGTATTTTACTGGATTCCATAAAATGTTGCCAGTTTTAAAAATTACCCACGTCATTTCTATTCGAATTTTTTAGGAAGCTATTAATCTAATTGTAGATCGTTAATCCTCAAATTAACCATACACCGATTAATCTTATGTACATTTCATCGATATATCAAATGAGTTGATTTTATCAATAGGAATATGACTCGAGATAGTTTTTGAGGAGATAAATATTGACAAAGTTACGGCAATACAATTAAGTAATACTGTCTCATTTGGTATCGTTATACTGAATCGTCAATCGATTGTTCATTAATGTGACAAATGGATTAATCGACAATTCTGTAACGTACACGTGCTTGCTGGTTCATATACTTATGTATATATTTTATGGTTACACATAAGGTCTTGGTACTAAATTATAACAAATTAGTATTATCTAAAGTTTTGATAACCTAAAATATTGATCACAGTCGTACACCGTATATGCAACGTTGTAGTAGTAACAAACCTAACAAATTGATAGCAGCAATAAATAAAGGTTCTTGAGTAACAATGATAAGGCACTTGGTAATGGTCGGGCTTTCATAATTACCACGATAAAGGCTTATACCACACAGTGATAAAGAGACTATAATATGTGTAAAATTACAGATGACAACTTGCATTTCCTGAGACTTATCATTAGCGAGTGTGTTACATAAAGTAGAAAGGGTTGACACTTCTCATTTTATGCACTAAGTAAGTAGATAGGCTTTTTATTTCCATTCTTATTCCAATAACGCAATTACTTCGTTATACGATATTTTTTGTTCTTAAACAGATGTTTTAAATCTCAAAGCTAAAAAATATACAAAATAGTCTATCACATCAGAAAATGCACTTAGGTAATTTACCACTGAGGCATATTTAAATTGATATCTTTTTTTGGGGATAAAAATAAAGACAACTTCATATTTGTAGTTTAGGCTTACATAAATTTGTATTTACACAAAAAGAAATAAATATTTGAGTTAACATCTACTTGATGTTTGATATCTGCTGCGAGTTAAAAAATCACTATTGAGATATACGATCTATGTAGTTGAATCTAGGTATATTTTATGGTACAGATTGCAGGTCATCTGGCAACCCTAGGCGGCAGGCGGGCACGCGCACTGCGCAGACGCCAACCGGCGCCATGCTGACATTAGACTAAGGTCAAGGTTCTGCCATTATCCTTGTGACGTCACGCTATTGCGCAACTTGTGCATCCGATCATTCTGCCATTATCGCTTCATGCTATTTTTTATTCAGAGTCAAATCGCTGATTAATGATGTTATAATTTATACACTTATTACTCTTATTTATTATTGTGTAATTTATTTTAATGTTTAAAAGGCGTTGGTTGTTTAATTCGTGACATTATTCTTTACTTTTCAATTTGTCATAAATGGCAAATTAAATAAGTTGCTATCTAAAATTTAAATAAAAGTTAGAAGTGGAAGTGAGAGGGCGAAAGTATGTATGAAATAAGTAGCTTGGGATCGGAATACAGCTACTGTCGAAAAAGGCGAGTAAAAGGAGGGTTCCAGACTTGCGGGCGACTAGAGTGGGAGCTCGAACCGTCCAGACTCTGACCCTGAAAAGGACAACGAAACATTCATCCCCTTATGAGTCCAAAGAGGACGTCGAGCTTGACACCAGCGCACAAACAGACACAGGAAGGCCAACAAGGGTTTAATGGTTAAAAATCACACATAACCTGATGTCTTTCGCAATCCACCGCGGTACCTTTTGAAGGTTTCCCTGTCACCAAACAAAACTTACACCAAATTTAGGTACAATTGTTATAGTTCTCAGTAAATAAAGTAATCGACGCACAATTTCCTGTTTTGTTATCTGGACGATTAATTAGTCAATTAAAAATAAGGAAGAGATTTATCTTCAGTCAAGCGCTACTTGGTAATTAATTTGTTCCATCAATCTGTAACCCTGAGTGTACCTTATACCTACATTATAGAGCGGAGTCTGTTAAAATAACTCTAAAATTGATATGTACAACTTGAGGCTATTCTTCTTGTATAAGCATAAATTTCCACTGAACTAATTTAGATACAATTATACCAAGAGTACCATCGTGGGACTGAATAATGGATTCAAACCGTTCTAGGAATCAATTAATCCTTGAACGTCTTAATAAAGCACTTGTGTATTTATTTGCATGATAAAGTATTAGCAAGTCAGAACAAATTGTTGTAATTCTAATTGCGTAGCGGTCTATTTGCGTTATCCAGGTACAAAGTAAGAACACTGTATAGTTGATTATCTGGAAATCACGTTTCATCTCGTAGAGGGCGCAAGGCTGTGTCACGTGCAGCGTCACGGGCGACCCCACCGCCGATATCAGTTTCGCTTTACGGATAGAAACCCTGAATCGGGCCGGACACGACCACCTCACTAATGATAAACGTACGCCATTGACCCTATTGTGATCTGTGTACATAAACAATGGTTTAACGACCGTCATATTGACTAACGCCGACAATTCGCCAGTCAATAAACTTCTGAATATCAAGTGAACAACAATTATTTCACGTTTATGTGATGATCTAAAGTGTGCTTGTAGTTTACTTTTACACTTCTTTTTTATTTCCTTTAAACAAATGTAGTGCTTTAATAAAATGTGTAAAGGTACTTATGACGGTCAAACATTGGTAGTGTGAGGCGTTTTGTGGTACCGAATTAATTTTCTATTAGAAGTTGGTTGATTGATGTTACATAAGTTATGTTACGGAGTCACATAGAAACAGATTTACAACACCGTATGCTTGATGTCAGATTTTGTTTTAAGTTAATAGAATTGAAAAGTGTTCACTACATCACTACTGGTCAAATTGTACTTATGTGCATACTTATTGTATTTGACATTTAAGATGATACGTCATTAATATGATATTATTATGGTACGTCGATTAATAAAGACACTAAAAAGAACTACTCACTAATAGAACTAACTCATAGAGATTCATACATAACAACTGCATAGAATACGGATTACATATTATATTTATATACCTAGGTGACAAGACCTGCTATAAATAGACTAGGTACATGTAATGAGATTTGTCTTTGTAGTGGCGGAAAAGGTTGTGTTATTTACGTAACCGACTATTAATCTTGTAAAAGAAAAAAGGTTTGTGGTATTTTTTTAAGTTAAGTCCTCAAAATCCCTCATTATTGTCTACAAAATCAAAATACATAATTTGGGTAGAGCGTGGTCCGAGTTCAAGACTACTGCGTTACTACGTACTACTACGTTACTGACATAACTATAACTTTGCTTAAGCGACTAATATAAAGTATTTAAATTAAATGCAGTCTGTTTTGTATCAATGATGTAATATAGAATAACGATAAATGCATAGTTTTCCTTATCAGTATCTCAATGCCGGGGTCGCTGGGGCGTCGGCGCAACTTGTTTTTACAATTCAATTAACATTACTAAGAAGTTATTTTTTTGTATGGACAAATTGCAAAAATAGTAATAGCATACATCAGCACTTTATAATAGCTTGCGTTGTATTGTCATTTTTTTTACAATTTTCAGAGCACTACCATAATATATCAAGGTGCAATAAAACATGTCAAGGTGTTAATAAAATATGCATCTACAGCATTTATAGTTTATACCAAACGGATTTAAACTTCTTTCTTCGGATATTTAGAAATCAGTGAATTTAATAGTGTATACTAATAAATATCTAACAATTATAGAATTTATACTCAGTTTGTAAACGAGTTACTGTTATTTCAATACAAGGGAACCGTTTAGCGAAACGGAATATGAGGCAAGTTACATATTACTCTACGTACTTAGTAACGAGAACACGTAATCTATTTCGTTAGTTACATATGAGAACTTTCCAGGTTACCAAATGATAAAGTGAAGCCGCCGTACTTCGTGTTTGAAATTCAAAAAATATTATAATCAAAGGGTTTCTTGTATTGCCACATACGGACACTGTTTGAATAAGAATGTTCTAACTAAAACTGCCGAATTACAATAGACATACAACATTGATCATTGATCGGTTGTGTAATCGGAGCGGGCCCTTGCGACACGAAACGCGGTGCGTAAGGTCACTATCGTCACTTAATTCTGCACGCTTTCATAATATTCATTTAACGTGAACGACCTCCGAAGATGCCAATCCACCTAGTACAAAGATTAAGATTCTTTAAGATTATTACTAATATAATATTCAAAAGATCAAAATATTTATCGTTTTAGAAAAAGAAGAGAGATTGACATAGCAGACGTGTAGTTCATTTAAGTGTCGGTAAGTGAAATCAAAGAGTAATTTTCGTAAATGGAGTAAAATTCACCTACAATAGAATATCAACGTTTTTGAATAACTAGATATGTCATAACCACTCAGATGATACTTTGTCATAGAATTTATTGTGTATTTAAAAAAAGTGTTCAATTAAACACTACGGTACCTACTGTTCTAAAGAGAATGTACGAAAATGTTTTTAGAAGGACAATGAAGTTTTATAATCCATGTGTAAGTGAAATGAAGCTGAGTGGAGTTGTAAAGACATAGAAGAGAGACGAACATATATATTTAGAGATTTAATGCATTACTGTTCGATCAGATTTAGAACAACTTGAGTTTAGAGCTATAATCAAAATATTGTTATATTATTCATACGCAAATAGATGTATACCGAAATGTATTGTAAGATAAATGCATATAAGCCACAGACTAGTTTAAATCGATACAGAACTGTTTATAAATCGATAAAAAATCTGCTAAACTGTTATTTATATATTTTGAGGAACGGCGGTAGGTCATGGATATTCGATCGGCAGTTTGAGGCCGAATTTATTTAAATGTGCAATGATTATGTATATGCAGGAGTGCAATTCTGATTACTTTTGTAATGTTATCGGCTTCGAAAGTTAACATTTGGCTATAGAGATTGTTAGAATGATAGAAAATACCACCCAAGACCTTTGTTCAACAGTAAAATAATTACAAGTCGACTAAGGTCAAATAAGTTTCAAGAAGTTTCGTACCTATAAAGGCCATAGGAAATAAAGCTTCCCTCTTCCACGTATCTATTTCATAAACTATTTATTGGCTCTAAACTTACAATGAAGCCTTGCACAATACAGCATTTTTTTTAATTCTTTCATATCTCCAAAAGCTATCTTCAAAAGCTTTATAAGTACCATTTTCTGTCAAGTAAATGTCACTTAAAACTGTCCTGCCAGGTTCTTCAATTAATAATAGCTATAGGGTCTGTCGTATTGAAAAAGGGATCTGAGAAACGCATTTGGCTCTTTTTAATAACGTTACAAGGTCACACGCTATTGACGTAACTCGTGTGGGCATAACCGAACCTATTCAACCCCTTCAATCTCTATGCTCTGATTCGCATGCCGCTTACACGTGGTAACCTTAACGTATACTTTCAAGTGCACTACAATTATTTTTGCAATTTATTTTATATCACAAAATATTGCAAACATTCCGAGGCTGTGCAACTCTATTTGCGTCTTAGATATAATAATAATAATGGATAAACAATAATGTATATACGAATTCATACTTCGTAGCTGTTTTATAAATTGAGGTATGTAAAGAGCATATGATTTATGTGCATTTACAATAACAAGTGTAACTAACCTCTAAATCAATCATAATAACAACACTTTATTTTTGCTTCATATAGCATTTGCGCATAATTTGTTTACTTTGAAGAAACTGATACTTAAAGCCTTGAACTTGCAGCGGAAGGTCACAATGATTAAATAACACTGAATGGTCCCCTTCTGCCCTTTGAATTCTCAAATCACAAGGCCATTGCCACAAAAAGCTTATTTATTGATTCAACGCATTATGTAAGCAGCCCTTGCTGTTGCCAAGCCTTGTAATAATAACAAGTTGGGATGAAATAAGAAGTCTGGTAAGGAGATAATTTTCAAAAGGATAACGGACATTATGAAATACCCATGGTAAGCGTGGGAAAAGTTTGATTAAAAAAACTTGTCATGTCGGCTAAATCTATAATTAATTATTTATCCAATATTAATCTCATTAGGTTCTTATTAAATACAATAAATTACAATGAAAAATATTAAGAAATACTACAACGCTAAAGAAGAATAAGAATAAAAATCCCCATACATTTTAATTAATACATAAAGCAATAATAGTTTTTAATTTGATATACCAAATTAACGTCACTGTATTAATTCTAAATCATTGTATTCTTCAAGTCGAACGAAATCGCCAATCGTCTAAAAACTACAAACACCTAACAATTATTACAATTATCTCTTACTATTTTTTTAAAGCGTAGCTTGAAAGGCATAGCCGAATGTGTCATTCCAAAAATACCTTCCAATTCAGGGAGTTCGTGTCCTTTAGGTAACTCGAAGTAGTAATCGTTCATTAAATTCGCAAAGAATAAGTATAATTCCATTCGAGCTAGTTGTTCTCCCAGACAAACACGCCGACCGACGCCAAATGGAATGAAGTGATCCGGCAGATATAATTCGCCTTCTTTGATAAATCTTTCTGGTTTGAATTTTGTTGGATCAGGAAATAATTCTGGGTCCATGTTTATTTTGTTGATCAGTGGAACTATGTGTGTGTCCGCCGGTATGACGTATCCGTTAACGATCCAAGGTCTGTACAGGAAATTAATTTCATATTAAGTAATTTAAACTCGCAATTTAATAAAGTATTGGGTAATTATGTTAGGAAAAAATTTCTTACTCTTTATTCACGTGTGTCGTTCCTAAGGGTACAACAGATATCCTACGCAAAGTTTCGAATATGACGGCTTCTAGGAATGGCAGCTTACACCGGTGTTCTAATGTGATCCGTTTGCCCACGTCCACCACCTTCGCAAGCTCAGCCCGCACCTTCGCGGCTACATTAGGCTCTCTCAACATGAATACTAGGACCCAAACCAAGGTATTCCGCGATGTTTCCATCCCCGCAGAGAATAGATCGTTCATCACTTGCACAACTTGCTTTTCTACAAAAGAAATATGTGACAATTGTATGATACAATTGTATGAAATCTACAAATTAACAAAATTAGTCTAACCTAAGAAGTTAATCAAGTTAGTATAATGAAAAGGCAAAATTTGTACTAAATTGTACCTTCATTCACGCCTGCAAATATACTTTCTTGGGCCTCCCCGGTCTTTTCCTTGTGAATCTGTTCCAAATAACAATCTAGGAGATCAGCTGATTCGTGGTATCTATCGAAATTGGATCGTTTTCCTATACGCCTCTTGACATGGTCGTCGTGGAATTGACTGATGTCGTTCAAATTGAGTTTAATTTCTTCCATGACAGCCATTTTACCTGGCAGTTTCTGTAATTGTTTGATTACCATTTTTAAAAGACTATCGCCTCGCTGTATTGTTATTAGTTATGACGAAAAGAATATCTTGAGGTCTTTGAAACTTTATACGTTCTAGAACAGTTTCAATTTCAATATAGTCAAATTACATGAAATGTTTAATTGTCAATGTTTTCAAATCATGTCTATATAGGCAGTAATAACTTGTAGTTACATTTAAACTTCATTTTTGTATTAAATTATGTATTTAAAAACTGTATACGTACCAAGTAAAAAGGCACGTGTTCACCAATATGCACAGCTCCATATAAATTCATGCCTTTTGAGACCCTTTCATTGAATATTTTAAAAGCCGGATCGTCCTTCTCAAACCGAAAACTCATCATTAATTGACAAATAACGTTATGCAAATGTCTTCCTAAAATCTCTTCGGGGTTCACTAGTGTGTCATTTGTTAATTCCAATTCCGACAGTAATTCGTCTACTTCCATCTGGAAAAAATAACATAACTTTTAAGGATTTCTTGAATATTGTAGCGACGTCTAAGAGTAAATATCAGAATATTTTTCTTTAATATACTATTACAGTATCTTTTAAGACCATATCCAAAGCTATTTTATCATTTAATTATTATACAGTAAAACACATATATTATATATGTATGGATTTCCAGGACACCGTTCCACCCGGATTCAGTTTTATTGCCATACTTGTGTTTTATAAGTGAACAATTACTGAATTGTTAATTTTTTTTAGTTAAGAAATTGTATATTACGAGTACATTACTCGCTGTGCACCGCGATGGAATCCGCGTGGCACAGTCATTTAATTATAACACAAAAATTGATTTGTGTAATACTTTATATTTGTATTTAATTATTTGAATTGTATTGGTTAAAATGTATCGTCCGTGTTTATATAGAATATCGCGCTTATAAGTATTAACTTCCGATTTAAAAAAATATATTTTTATTGTACTTTTATAGTTTTTTCAATGCTACAAGTTAGAAAGAGGTTCTGAATATTTATTTCGGTTATAAAAATATTATGCATATTTTTTTCCAATATCAGGTTCTGTTTATAAAGTTTACACAGCTTTTAAACACGAATCAGTTACATAAACTTACAATAATATACTGTTCGAAGCGTTGATTTTTCCATATTTTCACACCGAGAGATCTAAACTTTTCGTGCAGGAAGTGGCGCTGACGTCTCCACAATAGGCCTTCACTCAGCACAATACCTGGAAAACACAAATGCATACATAAAAAAAACGTTATATTTACCTACATTTTTATTATTAAACATATACAAACGAATTTTTGATTTTTATAATGGCACAAGCATTAAAGTTACGTAATTGACGCGAAAACTGAAAATAAGGTATTAATATGTCTAAATTTTTAGAAAATAATTACCTAATCCTCCTAGTAAATTGTAAAGTGGTGTTTGTGGTCGTCCTATGGAGTCAAATCTGTTAAAGAGTACTCGTAAAAGTTTAGGGGAGCTGATACAGACGATGAGGTTCGAACCAAGTCTTACAGAAAACACGTCCCCATATTGTTCAGCCAGAGACAGATACCATGAATGAGGAGAACCCTGTCC
>DWMP01000059.1:0-12954 GCA_018245295.1 Agara epimachia | reverse complement strand
CGGCGAGCGGGGGCGGCGCCGGCGGCGGGGGAGGGGCGCGTGGCGGCGGCGAGCGGCACGTGCGAGAGGTGATCTTCGCGCTGCCCGCGCTGCAGCTGCACATGCGCGCGCGCCACCTGCAGGGCGCCCGTCCGCCCACCGATCTCGGTATACTGCAATTGTTACTACATGTGCACCGATCACGTGTGCCATCATCATTCCTTTCTTCATCATTATTTAATTTTGTATATAGTCCGTAGAAAAGTGTTTCTACCGTCCTGTGGACCTTCGCCCGTTTTATATTCATCAATATCACCATACCGACTAGTTCCGACCCTGCCTCCCTTAAGTATATCGACGGTTTGATTGAAGTACGTCGAACCAACTCTACCTCTTCCCACTCGACTCCTTCAGGAAATGAATGTTACTGTATGCATGTATTGTGTAGATGAGAAACCGGTGGTGGAGTGCAGCTTCATAACCGAGTTCGAAGACCACATATTCGTGTCGGTGGACGCCGAGGCGTTCCTGTTCCTGCACGACCTGATCTCGTCCTACATCAAGGAGAAGGACCGCGTCGTGAGTTCATTTGTAAACTATATATATATTTGTTACTTTTATAGAGAGCGCCGTAACGTTTTGTTTCTCTTGCGCCCAGCTGTCGGGCGGAAGCGGCGGCGGCGGGAGCGGAGTGCGCGGGGCGGGCGGCGAGGCGGCCCCCCCGCAGGACTACCGCCAGTACCGCTGCCTAACGTGGCACCTGGAGCCCACCGTGCGGTACGTACGCCCACTTGCACTCGTTTTTATACATCATTCACATCATTTTGTTTATTTGAAGTTTATCGTTTATTTTCCTATCGATCGGATGGCTATAATAAGTGTGTATCTTATTGTAACTTTAATATCTTAACACGTTAATTTAATATGTAGATAGTTCATTACGGATATTCCTTAATTAATTTGTGCGTCGTAGTGGTACAATATAGACCTGGAAGTCGCAGATATAAGGGGCGAGAATTTCATGTAATTTTCTTCTGTTAAATTAAAGTTAATTGATTGATTGATTGATTGAGGACGGTCTGTGCAGGTTGCTGTCGTGGGCGGGCAAGTCGATCGAGCCGTACGGCGTGGACTACATCCTGCAGAAGCTGGGCTTCTCGCACGCGCGCACCACCATCCCCAAGTGGCTGCAGCGCGGCGCGCTCGACGCCATGGACTCGCTGCTGGCGCTGCTGCTGCTGCGCCTGCTGGCCGCCGTGCCCGCGCGCCGCCCGCCCTCGCTCGACTGCTCGCCCTGACCGCCGATGGCCGGAACTACGCGACTCTTCTAATTTACATCGTTTATCCATTTATTTGTACTGGCTCTCTCGTACGTTACCGCGATTTAATTCCTATCAAGGAATTACTTTCCACCGCATAGAATTGATCTATAATATGGCTGCGATTTTGTTGCAATGCGTTCACACGCGTCGGAGTAACGTAGCTAAGAATCGGTGAGGGTTGAAGAAATTTGTGCAACCAAAAATATGTCGGACGTCACGCGGTGCCGTGCGCGGCCGCAACGAGCGCGCCGTCGAGCGGGCCGCGGCGGGGTGGAGGCGCAGCCGGGTGCAGGTGCTAGTGTCATATTTTTATAAAAAACGTCTGTTCCATATCAAAATGAAACAACTTCGCCGCATTATGCTTTATAATATACTTTTTTATCACATTGACACCCATATACATGGTTTACCTAGCTGTACTTGAATATTCATTTTTGGTAAAATTAGAAGGGTTCTGTTCTTTGTAATACACGTATATTACGATTATTATTAATGTTTACAATACTAAGCCCCGTAGCCACATTGGTGTAGTAATAGCGCAATACTCCTTTCTTATTTATTACGCAGATAATACTCCAAACTCATAACAATGTTATAATAACATAAGGGGGATTTTTTTTTTCCATATAAATAATGGGAATAGTATTAAATGAATTATTGGTTACTCCACCGATGTAATGGACGTTCATACGATGGAAGTTGTGAATGGTTATAAATATATAATAAAATAATTGTTACTAATTAATTACATTCGTGAAAAACTTATCATAATCTATGATACATCGCGTGCGGGTTCGCGACGTTATTTATCGCTCGAGAAATAAAAATAAATAAATTAATAATGAGAAAATCAGCCCTGACTTGATACCTATTACACCGATATTTTATTTGTTAATTTATTATTGCGTTACAATTATTTTTTTGCTCAAATAATTTAACCGATGTAAGTATTCGTGTTTCGCTTATATATTCCTGGTGGGGCTGCCGTACAATCCAAATGTTATTTATTATTAACACATAGTAACGGATAGATCTCAGTTGTAGAGGTTCGCTCGACGCCCCCGGGGGCTCCGTCGACTGTCCCGCGCCGAACGGTGGGTTCGATTCCCGAAACGAAAGTGATGATTGCTTTAAAAATGTATTCCTTTTTTTTAAGGGTTAATTTATGATTCGTCTGTAGTGGCTCGAATTGGAAAAATGAAGATTTTTTTGTTTTAAGTGTTTTTCCCATTTTATTTCAACTTTTTTTGCGGTCCATAGGTAATGTAAAAATACTCTTGTAAAAAGTATGAAAGTCGCATTGTCAACTTTGAAATCCGCATTTCCTGAAATATTCTTATAATGACATCTGTAGCGAATTGGTCATTATCATTTGTATGTTTTATGATTAGTGTAGTGTTTTGTAGTATATCGGGTTGATATTAGTGTAGTGTCATCGGAAATTGACTGCGGCTGCGGTCTGGGCCTATTACATGTAGCAAAATTTATATGTTTACTCTTGGGGTAATGTTGTAAATATTAGAAAAACAATTGTATGTTCATGTAGTTCATTACCGAGATGAATTAAGTATAATTGTAGCTAATTGAACATACATTTATTTATTAATCAAATAAGTATAAATTATTGGGAATTGTCCGTATAATTATCACCTTGTTAGTGGAGCGATGGTATTATACATTTAGAAAGTCATTTTTCTAAACTTATGGTTACATGCATGTTATGTGGAATATAATATGATTCGAATGGAATAATAATCAACATTTTTACAATGTATCCTTAAAACTTGAAATGTTTTATAAATATGATTTTAATTTATAATAGTTGGCAGCGCGAACTCGTGCCTGTTGCCTGCTATTTTGGTTCACAGTAAAAAAAAATACAATTTGTAAGCAACGATTTGGTCAATTTGAAGTTCGGATATTTGCACTCAGTTCAGATATGTGATGGTATTTAAAATGTATTTTGAATAATTGTATCCGTTTAATACTTTGTACTGTGTAATCTTTTTGATTTATATGCTTATTATTGTGTATTACTGAATATGGTTATTTTATTACGGAACATGATTTGTACATAAAGAATGTGATATGAATAAAGATTATTATTGAAATTTCTATTCTACTTACTTACCCGCACTCGTCGAAATAATTAACAAATCTAAAATTAGCAAGCAACATTAGCGTGGATGCCCACCCTCAAATTCGGAGCTCGACTATTCAAATTTTAACAAAAACCTCTCCCTTAAATGTGTATATCACTTGTTATAACAAAAAAAATCTAAACGCTACAGAATTCTCCACGAAGTCGTCTGAGACGTGTTAATACTTTGCACTTGAGCTGGACAGACCTATGTCTACAATGTTATTCTGAAACAATAGTTGTTAATTACATCATGTTATTATTCAATTTAAAAATTATTCATTAGAGAGTCAGGTATAGTAATACTAGAAGCGAACTTGATATGAAAGGCAACATTTAACTTGCGGAAGTCCGCGTTCTTCCTTATTTTTTATTATCTTTTAGTGTTGCCAGTTCTAACTGTTTGTCGATCAATAATCAATTACCTGAATCTATTGAAATCTTCCCTCGTGCATGGTGTCTAACCACTGCGAAATGGAAAATACAATAAAAAGGAAAAAAACAATATTCGTATGGCAAAATACATTTATTTAGAGATAAAAACGATGCGCGTTATGTAAAAAAAAGTGCACGACACGACGCGGTTTACAGCTATGTATACGTAATAATATCATTACATCTTAATATCGAGCGATACATCTTCCACGAACCACGTTCTGCAGCAAGTTCTTACATCGAGAGAGTATTTAAAATACACTTGTAACACGTGTTCAATTAAAATACGGCAATTTATTAAGCTATCTAAAAATTTATAACAAAACTGATATTTAAGGGTTCCGCACTCCGACCGCGGGGCGACACCGGCGAATACAACATTTCGTATGCGCAGTAACGACACAATAATTAAGGCAGATTACAGGTTACCACGTCGACATGAATACTCTATACTAAATGCTAATGAGCCAAACATTGGTACTCACAGAACTAAAGAAATAGCTCTAAAGTTCGCAAAGCATTTCTTCCTTGTTGCAGGTACGCGCCGGTGACCGTGTACAACAGGCGGCTCGTCGTTATCATACGTTCGAAATTAAAAAAATCCGTTTTTTTTAAATTTCGAACATAAGACATCGTTCGGATGTTAAAGCTGTCATTCGGTTTCATTTCGTCTTCGAATAGTGTTAAGAATTTTCTTAAAATATCAATAATGAAAACGAGTGCATTTCATTGCATCCATGCATTTTCATACTGGAATCTAATGAGGAATGTTCCCGATACATCTTGCACCGACTCCATCTTTCTGCCCCAAGATACCTACTATACCTTCTGCTTAATATTAAACTGCAATACTATTTTTGTGCCATTCATTCATTGGGCATGTGAGATATATATATCCACAAATTCAATTGCAGATATACTCAAGAAACTAAAACACACATTTATTTGAAAATGTTATCTTCAATGGTTTGGTAATGTTTTAGATAAAAAGATTTAAAAGACATAACAAAAACGAAACCAAATAGTAACATTAACACAATTGTAACAATCGTACAGGTCAACTCAACAATTGGTCTACATATTTTTATAACCGATTTTTTTCTGAGCGTGGAAGCCTCATTTACCCTCATTGAATGCAGATAACAATATTAAAAATTAAGATGATAATTAGAGAAAAAGGAATATTACAAGTATAGACGTAGGAAGTAAAACTATATCTTTTTATATTTTAAGTTATGTAAATGAACATAAGATAGATAAAAGAACATGAGATTAACAAATAGGCGTGGTTTACGATGCTGGTATCAACTCCATATATATAATTTATTATATCGATATTCAAACTTATAATAACTTAATCAAAAGAATATAAGATTCAAATATATTATTAAAATAACATTAATGTAAAGCTAAGCATTACAAATTACACTTTACTATTTGCTTTAAATCTTATGTCTATAATATCGAAATGTGAAAGCTTTCATAAACGGCCATTAAACCAAAACATAACAGGACAGAATATATATAATTATTAACATTACATAAGTATGTGGCTCGATTGGAAATAGAGATCCTTCAGACCCCAGATCTTCAGGTGATTCATAAAGGGGTTGCAGCACTGAAGGCTCCCTAAGCTGCCATACTTAGGCGGTTCGCAGGCCTCATATTATAAATACAACAGATAATTTATCAACAGATAATAAATCAGATATATGAACGAACTAACAATCTAACACAATTCCATAGTCATCACCATACATGCTACTTAGATTGGACCAATTTTAAATTATAACCAAGTTAAATATTTTATTCTGTCGTTAAATTATAAGCAGTTAAACATACATCACTTGCTCTTTCCATAAGTTTTATTTTATTTTTTACTTCTAAATGTTTATTGATTTGCATTGTGTCATTTGTATAACGTACTACAATATTGTATAAGATAAAGAAATAGTAATGTACTTTTAAGTGGTAAAGTGTTTTAAAAATTGTAATATTTCATTTGTTTAACTTGTGATCCAGGTGTATTGAACATTTTAACGCCAATCGTTTTGGTCGTTGGCTCATGACTGTGAGAATATCTTAGGTTAAGACCAGTCTTAACTATCATAATATTATTTGGAGATGAAATGCATAAAGCCATAGCACCCGCCGAAGCGGGCGGCGGTTCGTTCTTACTGGCCGTGTGTACGTACAATGTAAATAGAAAATGACCACGAGACAAATATTTCGCATTTACTTGGTAGTAATATGCCACACAACAAATGGCCACTGTTGAGGTCACTGTGGACAGCTGGTGGCAAATTTGTATGATTAAACACAACAATGTACTGAGCTGCGTATGTTCAGGTGCCTCGGTGGTGTCCGGCCGGGCGCGGGCGGTGCGGGGGGGCGGAGGTGGCGCTAGTTGATGGCGAAGTTCTGCGTGAAGTCGTACTCGATGGTGGGGATGACGGTCTGCACGAACTTGAGGAACACGATGAGGTAGGAGTGCACGCCCATCTCGCCGCCGCTCTCCGTCACCGTTTCTATTATCTTCTTCATCACCTCCGCGTGCCTAGGACGCAGAAAGATATATACAGGACGTTGCTTCAGCGTCATGATAAAATTACACAATTGATATGAAAGCAATTCAATTTCAGCTTTACAATTTGCTACAAGGATATATTGAATAAGGAAATGATTGCAATGTACCGAGTATAAAAGAAACCGACCTGCAAGGGTGCACGGAGGCCGTGCTGGGCCCAGACAGGTGCGGGTGCTGCTCCATGGTGACGGTCTTCTTGGCGTGGTCCTGCGACACGTCCTCGTACATCTGCTCCACGCTCAGCAGGGTGCGCTCCTGACGGGAGTTCATTCGCTTTAGAACTACAACTATAATGCAACTACAAAACAATTACATATAAGTATAACTTATTATTAATCATATTTTAAGGCTACTCTACGTACCGCCATCCGGTGCCAGGCTATGTGACAATATTATTTGTTTTTCAGAGGAGATTTATAGCACTCTACTTTGTACAGAAAGTGCTTTTGAAAGATAAAATTCATGAAAAAAATAGTTTGTCAAAGTATTATTGGCTGTGATCCAGATGATATAATATTATATGACAAGGCATGAAGCTTATAGTCCGCTTTAGGGAGGCATGAAGGGTATTTTCGTAACCCATTTCACGCTTCGTTAATAGGCAGGAAGATCAAATGAATAAGTATTCCTCGTATTAGTGAGCGGTTTGGGGCACCTCGTCGTAGCCGACCAGCCAGAGGCGCGGCGTCTGGTAGTACTTGTCGTACGTGATGTGCAGGTCGTACGTGCGCGTCTTCACGATGTCGTCGCCCTCCGCGCGCCGCCGCGCCGCCGCTCCGGCCTCCGCCGCGCCCTCCGCCCCGCCCGCGGCGCTCGCCTTCGGCCGCGCGCACGCCTTCAGCTCCACCGACTGCCCGCGTGATGATTGGATCATATTTAGTGCCGAGTCAGTCATCATCCGTAACTCTCATCCATAATTTTTAAACAGATTCAAACAAGTTGAAAACGCAATAGACGTGTCGACGACTGTAGGTGTGTATCATTAAATGAGCTCGACGCTATATTATCTGTAACTCACAAATTTTTTTTACTTTTTAATAACACAAGTCATATTTTAATTTGAATGTTGATATGATTTTTACCGGATCCACTTCATCCAATAGGCCGGACTCCTGAAACTGTTCCATGTCCTCGGCCTCTCCCTCATCGTCATCATCGTCGTCGTCGTCATCATCACGCTCGCGTGTGGCGCCCTCGCCGTCGCTGTCGCCAGTCTCGGCCGCCTCCAGGGTCATTTCGCACACCTGATAATGAAAACATACATACATATTGCCACACATATTTCGTATAACGGTACTCGGATACTAAGGGTCCTGACAGAGCTTCTTTCGTCTCTTTTACTTCAATCAATGGGTCCTGACAAAACTTCTTTTGTCTCTTTCACTTTGATCATTTTTGTCATACGTGTTCCTCTAAGAACAGTATTCTTGACCTGTCTTAGAATAGCTCTGCTTTGGCATAAATAATTACAATCCAAATTACAAAAATTATGTAAATCACTTGCCTAGAGAAATAGGTTGCCCTGTAAGGTTAGTTTAAGTATTTATAAATAAATAAACAAACACTCTCTAAGCATAATTTGATATTATCAAATTCTGTTCAATATACAGATATGTTAATATATGATTTGTACATAAAATATTGTAAAGCTGATATAAATATATAATGTTAGAGAGGCTCAATAAAGGGTTTCCTTGTTTAATATTATTTAAGCCATTATTACCTTTTCCTCCAAGGCGGGTGAACCGGCTGAATCATAGTGGTGTGTGTCCACCCAGCCACCATCGCCGTGCTCATCTTCAATCACCTTTTCATTATCTTCACAGTACTCAATCTGGATAACAATAATTTTTAATGCATCAACAGTATTGGATTAAATAGCCATATTACAATATGGCAGTTTTTTTTCTTCTAATTTATCATAAATAAAGAAGCTCACATAGCCTATGAACAATAACAGTGCACAATGTTCATTAAGTATGTACCTTATAATAAGTAAAGTAACTTGAGTTTGCTGATCCACACATGAGCAGTGTGGTAGACTATGGCCTAAAACCCTATCAATATAAGACGAGACCCATGTCTAGCAGTGGAACGGTAAAAGGATAAAAAATTCATTTTTTCAAGTATATTTCTAGTACCGTGGACCCCCGGTATTTCGGCGCCCATCACCGACATCCGCCATGCCTGTCACCTATCACCGTCGATTGTAGTTCAAATAAATTCTGTGATCTTTAATTTGTTGGATTACATCATACTCTTTTTCAAAAAAATCAGGACTATAGAGGGTCTTAGGCGATACTCTATAATCTGACAAATTTGATTGTCCGACATCACCGTGTAAAACGTATTTTGGATATACCGGGTCCACTGTAATACACAATCAGATAATATCGGTATTTTTTCAATGACAATATACAAACACGTAGGTACTTAGTTTGTGAGTGAAAATTAATGTGACATCATATAATATGTGCACGCTGCTTATCTCTTCTGCACACTCAATATAGACGAATGGTTTAAACAAGATAACAATATAGTAATGTTGTTATTTGTTTCAATGTTGGGCAGCTAAATTGTGATCTGTTACATCATTCATATCAATTTATACAGAAATGTACTAGAATATTTTGCTCATGACAAATATTAACTGTATAATTGTGGCATTAAAATCGTGTATCAGACGTGTTTGCCCCTGTATATGATAACAAGGTGAAGAGCAGTATATTTGCCCTATTTACTGATACATTAAATTGGCTTATTACTTACCTCACAATTTTACAATATAATCTATGTGCCCTTTTCGTGAGTAAAATAGTAGTTATAATTAAGAATAGAAGTTACTATTAAGCAACTGTTGACGATAGACAATACATATTATATAACTATAATAATGGTGACTTATTTCATGTCTTTTGAGCATTTGATAGTGTCTAGAAATAATAACTTAAGAATTATATGGATGAATACACAGATAATATAAGGAGATAGATAGAGTTACTATACCTGTTTACATCGTCTGTAGCATGGTACATTTCTAGTAATAAGGAACTGCTTATCAGAAGGGAGGTAGGGTCGGATCCTCGTTTCTTCACCCTTTGCCCATTGCCAGGTGGGGCAGTGGTGCACCAGGTGGTCACCGGCTGCTACAAATTCTTCTGGGGTCAACACTCCCGTTTCCTGGAACTTAGACTCCTAGAAACAAAAACAGAGCTGGTTAAGGATTAATATATACATTTTTTTGTTTATTTATATAAAAAAATAACAAGTCCACAACAGTATTCAGCATGAGAATATTTTCTTCATTTATGTATATTGAAATTAAGAATAAATAAGTCGTACATAATTTATTTGTATGGCCAGTAGTACAGGAAAAGAAATTTAATAATGACACTTTAAAAAAGCCTTTGATAATTTAAACAGAACTCACATTTGAGCCATTGTTACTATGTTTTGTATGAATAATGAATTGATAAAGTACAATAGGCAAATTACCCACCTTCAGTACTGGCGTGAGGTACCCGGCGACTCCCAGCGCAGTGCCCTTCACGGTATTAATTACGCTCTGCATTTTGCTTACCACCTATCACTTTTATTTACAGATCCTCTAGGTTTTCGTTTAAAATTTCACTGTTTTAAAGTAACTTCACGAGAAACAGTAACAAAACACCGAACACAAAGCAGTCGGAATAGAAAACTGACAGCTGATTTGGGATTGAGATTTCTGATCCCAGTGACTTGTCATTTACAATAGGTATTTGATGCAAGCATCAATTAGCGGGTCGGAACGTTAGAGCAGTTTTCTTGAATTTTATTAAATTAACTTAATGATAATTTCCCATTTATTCAGAAATTTATAAAATGGTATGAGCCAGTAATAAGTTATTAATAGTTATTAAAAAAAATATTTTTCTCATATGGTAAGCTAAATATGCTAATCTTGACAATTGTATTGAAGGAAGATGTCAGTTTAACCAATCCGTCATTTAAGTCACCTAAAAGTTTTGTCATATTTTAGGCACCGACTCAGCTCTGCATTAATACTGCAAAGTAATATTACTAAAAACACAAGAAAAATAATGATCATTATTTTTTGCTCATATTGAGTGTGACCGCATTTTAGTTCGCTTTACGAACCATTACAATGGAGGATGTTCTAGACGAAATTGTTTCTTCGGAGGATTTGCAAGTAAGGGTTTTATTGTTGTGCGTTTTCGTGAGTCATGGTGGATCATTGTTATAATTAATGTTACGTGTTGCGCAGAAGTTCGAGAAAGTGTTTCACGACCAGCTGCATCAAGGCAGAGTGACGCACAAGGCCCAGTTCGAATACGCATGGTGCTTGGTACGAAGCAAGTACCCCACTGATATAAGAAAGGTGCGATTCGCTTTATCCGGTTTAATTACACTCAACGTTAATCAGTATTATTCAGTACTCAATTGAAATAATAATTTAAATGTTTCATATAATTTATCAAAATTGCCTCACATTCATATTTTATAGAAATATGGGTAATCATGTTGATCTCATTCATAATGCAAATTAATTTATGTGTCCAGAATTCACTAAACCATAGATGTTATATCATGTAATAACAAAACACAGACTAAATATGTTCTTGTTATATCTATGTTTTTAAAAAACCTTATGATTCCTATCCCCAGGAAGTTTGTAAATTAATGTAGTATTTTGTATGTATTGTATGCATAATTAGTCCAATACCTTGATCAATTTTAAAATAAATATGCTTTAATTTGTGAATATTATCGATTATTTTAAGAAATCAAACAGTAACATGCAGATCTAACTGACTTGTGTTCATTACTTACATCTAAAAATATTATTTCAGGGTATTCTTTTATTAAAAGAATTATTCAATTCACATCCAGAGGGAAAAAGAGATTATCTGTTCTATCTGGCCATTGGCAATGCTAGGATCAAGGAGTACAACAAGGCTTTACACTACGTCAAGGCTTTCCTAGAAATTGAACCGGCAAACCAACAGGTTTTGGCCTTAGAGGTGAGTTTTACAATGTGTAGACTTTTGTGATCAATACTTAAAATAATGTTATGTAATATATAAAAATGTAGTTTAAATATCGATATCTATATAAACATTTTTTAAAGAAATATGAAGATAGTAATCCTTCTTTTTAATACTGGTAACATTGATGTCCTTGCAGAGGCAAATCAATAAGCGTATGGAGAAGGAAGGTCTGATCGGGATGGCGGTGGCTGGTGGTGCAGTGTTGGCAATTGGAGGACTCGTCGGGCTTGGCATAGCACTTGCCTCCAGTAAGAAATAGCATATAGCCCTCCTGTAAGTGTTTTATAATATTCTAATACAATTAAATATGAGTTGCTATAATAGAGAAGAAAAACATTGTGAGGTGACCTCATACTACAGTTCATACTTAGTGAGCCTGGTAGTCTAATAGTTTGAATCTGTTCATAATGATAAAAAATTGGTGTCCAGAGTTGGAACGGTAGACGATTAACAAATAGGTTCATTAATTTTAAAACTTTTTAATAAATCGTAATTTATATACGCTCATAAAAGTATGAGAAGGCCTGCTCTCTGCTAGGTGGGCTGGACGGTCTGATCAGGGCTGCAGGGAACCATTGGATCGAAAAAATGGTTGAAGCTTCCATATATGTGTTACACTTTCTAGCATACACATAGATATATTTAGATCTATTGAAAGTGCAGACCAGTCAATGGTGCATTGTTTTGTACCTTCCATGTCTCGAATGAGCACAGGATCCTCAAATTACTCTTTGAAGGCACTGATTGTAAATATGTTTCTTCAACTCACAATAACATGTCTGATTGAGAATGAAGCTGCTATTGTTGCCTTCTTAGTACATGACTGTTATTATGTTCATACTAAAGGCACATTATGTCTTCCATTTTGTGTCTGTATTGAGGTCAGTTCCGTTATACTGTCATAGTTGCTGAATGTGCATATATCCGTTTCAGTAAATCAGGAAACTGACTGTCGTAATATTGTTTAATGAGAAGTTTTTAGGGGCAAAGAGAGAAAACCGGTACTTTGTTATCTTATTTTCAAGGAAATTATTGTTGAAAGTTTGGGTCTTTCATATAATGTATCGTTAGATTTAAAACAAAACTAATGTAAAT
The DNA here is from genome assembly GCA_018245295.1 of Agara epimachia. NCBI lineage: Eukaryota > Metazoa > Arthropoda > Insecta > Lepidoptera > Hesperiidae > Agara > Agara epimachia. Next base: position 348 of record DWMP01000059.1, on the reverse strand, counting down.
AGTAGTCCTATATTTCACTGCGAAAAGGTTATGTCAGTTATTTGTTATGATATCCAAAATTGAGTGTAAATTTGATGTTTAATCTTTGTAACAAATAACATTTCATTCACAAATATCTCATTAAAAATGTTGAAATTTTTGCAAAATGTGTAAATGCCAATAAAAAATTGTTTAGGAATTAGTTTCAAAACAAAGCCATAGTCTTTTAGGGTGCCGTTAATGGCTATTTTATTGTGAAGTTTTCACCCCATGCGTTTGATAGAGATTAAAACAAATTTGAATGTATTAAAATGAATATGACAGATATATTCTGCACTTTCACCTGCTAAAATGCATTTTGTGATAAAT
>DWMP01000058.1:0-12979 GCA_018245295.1 Agara epimachia | reverse complement strand
TTATAACACACCAACTTTTGTTGACAATAACCACTTCTGGTCGTTTTAATACTAAGCCACCGAACTCATAAAACTACTCTGTGGTCTCGTGAAAAACTTTAAAAAATGTAATTTTGAAATATGTTATGTATCTTGTAATCGACATGCACGTAATTGTAATGTACATAATTAGCTACACGGAACAATATTAATATCTCGACTTTTCCAACAATTTCACCTTAAATTCTGACGACAAACAAATTTAATAATATCAAAATTCAGCCTAGCAAAACAATGTTGAGATCGTGACGTAATTTACAAATCACTGATCCTACTTCACTAAGTGAAGTGAACAGGAACGTCAACAGTTACTCGACGCACGATACAATCATATTACAAACAATTACAGCAAAGCTCCATTCGAATGACACTCGATTATTTAAACTGCTACGAGCGTCCTGAAATGAACTTTGTGTCAGAAACGTAAGGTTCAAAGTTAAACAAACAATCATTATTTATATAATCTGTTCAAATATAGATCGGTGTGAATTGTGCTGTTTGCGAATTTGTTTTTGAAATGTATATTTTGAGGTCTTATCTTTGAGTTCTGATATTGTCAGGTAATTATATTGTTGATTTGAATTAAATTACTTTTAAGAATATTCAATAATTCGATACATATTGCTATATCAGAGTTATCTTGATCATACATTTTGTGTCAATTGATTAGAATGTTTCTGTAATTCTGGTGTAAAAGGTGCCTTCTTTTGTTCGTTAGTATATATTAAACGTTAATTGGTCAAATTAAACAACTAAAACAACTACTATTGAAACAACGTGGCAGGAAACCAGAGCAGAATAGTAGAGAAGTAAAATATTATTCTACTTTTGTTTCCTGACACGCTGTTTGAACCAAACTAATTGACAAGCACCAAGCTGAAAAAAAAAGTACGTCTAATAACGTAAAAGAGCAATGAATATGGAAAAAGCGTGCTAGGTCTCTAAGAACACAGATATTTATCACTCGGTTCCATTTGCCTAACCCGTTGAGGACAGGGATTGTATAGTATTAATATTAACATTTAAACATCTATGGTTCATGAATTATGAATATGGCGCCTCGATTTCAATACAATGATTGACGTACATATTTTAGCATTCCACGTGCACACAACAATGACGGGTTTTCCCACAGCCACAAGGTTGAAAATAGCACTGCAAGCGGTTACGATTTGCACACATTACGTTTCATATACACGGGTAAACACATGTAGGTTTGTGATTATTCTAATTGGATATCAAATCTAATTCCGGTGTACCGCTAACTAAGCGAAAATTCCGCTAACCTTATAATTTGTATATGTGTAGTACCTACTTATAATTAACATGGGTTATGGCGAGCAGGTGTGCGGTGTACCCGCGAGACTTATACATAATGTCTCTTTGTTTTCTTTTGAATGTCGATTTCGTCTGTTAAAATAAACTGACGACGAAAAGAAAGAAATAATTTCAGTTCAAAATAAAGTTAGTTACAGAAATGATATAGCCCAGAGGATTTGAGAGCGACACCTACAAATGACGACTAATATTTAATAATAGCCTTTTCTATTGTAAATTTGTCAAACTAGGCATTTTCAATGTAGTTTTCATATTTCGAACACTCGTTATTTATTTTAAAAATAGAATTAGTGAGTTTCTTCTAACTGTTGTTTAGCGAAGGTTGTAATTGTATCGAAGGAGCACGAACCAGATATAAGTGATCACGCCATCCTACATACAATTCCAACAGACGTGTGTGTCGAACACGGCTCAGCTCAACAGAAAACTCGCAATTGCTCGTATCGCTACCAGATGTCGCTTCCAATCTCGGAGCCTCCACTGAGAGCATAAAGCCATGTCAAAACTTTACCCTTGACGTGTTCTCGGAAGGAGCTTCAATATTAGTATTCGCGTGCGAACACTGAAGTGAATTATGCGTATTGGTATTCGCGTCGTTCACTGTTGTATTTTGTATGCTATATTTTGAATTGTATTTTGTGTTGTTGGTTTGTTAATGATGTCGATGATAAAGCGACAATGGTCGGTTTGATTTTAGCGGTTTCATTAACGGGAACTCACAAAATTTGCCTGCATTTTCGTTTGAAATTTGAACAACTTTATGTCTCTAGTCTATCATACTAAATTGAAATAGTTATTAAATTATTTCTAACTATTGTGATTTACGAATATTGTGAGTTAATTTTTAAATACACACCTTTGATATAGATAACAATTTTAAATCTAGACACGTATGAAATACCTATGCTCATGGTACAAAATTTTGTTAGCAGTAAGGCTTAGCTAGGAAGCCATGGGCCAGTAGCTTAGTCAACTGATGTAATAAAAAGAAAAGTTTTTTTGTTTTATGAATTATTTTTGCGCAAACAAGGCTCGCAAACACAGACATTTTTCTTTTTTCTATCTTTCTTTCCATATAAATGTGAATATTTTCTGCCATTGTAATATAAGTCATTAATGTTACAGTAAAGTTAGTCGGTTAACAAATTAGGTCGCTCGTGCAGGGCCCATAACTCAGGGCTGCAGACCACTCCTCCGAGAGTTACATCGTTTATTGTTTTATTCGAAAACTTGGAGAAATACAGTAAAAATGATATACAACTTTGACACTTATACTTTGAATGTCGTAAATCTCTATAGAGCTTCGAGCTTTGTTGCTGTGGTTTTCATTTTATTGCTTTTGGCATTGCTTTATAAAGCTTTCGTGAAGTTGTAAAGAAAGAAAGAGACCATTATTTTCCAACATTTTAACATATGAAATCACAAATATTTGACAGCGTTTAAAGATTTCCAAACCTTAACAACTATAATAATAATAATTATTATTGAATGACAGTAGAATATGTGAAAAAAGATGTACGTAACTTAAACCGCAGCCGTGCCTTTGAGTAGCAAAGACCAAGATGGCACGTTGTGTTATTTAAAATTATTGTAATAATAACCAAACAGTATGGTACATAACAACAGGGAACATAAACTCTAATTTTATATTGTCATAACTTCCGAATACAGGCCGTATCAATGAACGCTGAAGAATGAATGAATGATGAACGCACTATATCGTGATAGGCGATTTAGTTAGTGAATACTGCTAAGCGATGTATATCTTAGTTAGCTCGGCTTATATTTTTAAACTATAAGTCCGTTTTAAGAATAAATATCACTTGCTAAAATGTTGAAACCATTGTCGTTGAAAAAGCGCCAGGTGAAGGCGCTACAGTGATATTGCAACGCTAGTTAGTGGTAAAGTTTCACGAACATTTTCGACAGACGAGTTATGCTATTGGTTATTAACGATGGATTAAAACGTTCCACAAACCACTTGGCTACTAACACGTATCTAAGCCAGTGCGCATGGGAGCAACGTAGTCGACTATGCTCCAAGCTTCCTACAATTGCAGGAGAGACCCGTCTCTCGTAGTGGGGGTTGAAAAAAAGTTTCTCTTAAATAATAGCCTCATTAATAACTAATAAACTGGAAAAACTTAGCTAAGTTCTGTTCCTATTAACCTGTTCATGATTGGTCGCAGGCCACCGTAAGCAGGAGCCGCCACGTGTGATTGCTGCTCAACCGCTTCCATTGGAATTACACTGTTAAGCAGCAAAAAGGGTGTGATGATGAAAGAATTTACATATATTGGTCGCTGAAAGATACTTATTCACATTACCTATTGTTTTCTGTCTGCCACGGGTTGGGTACAAAAATCACCCCGACAATTGTTTCGCCCGTAGTATTGTGGAAAATGTTGTTTTTAACCGTCCTCCGCGATGAAAACAAAACAATTCCCAAAACGAATCGCTAAATATAATTTATAATGGTACAGTCGAAAACATTGTAGCCAATTAATTACCGGGACACTCGAACGCTATTGTGAAATGAGTCGAGGGATTGCTTTAGTAAACAACGTTTACGTTAAAAGTATATTATGTTCGTAAGATCCATTTGTTGTTGTTTGTTTCGTTCTATTTATACGAATTCAAGCTATAATAGGGAAATCTTTGTTTAAAACAGGTAATTAATCTATATAACATGTTTGTTTTATTTTAAGGAACTTTTACTAATTAGAGGTATTATGAGGCACAAATATAAGTTGAAGTGTTACAGGGAAGTTAATGTATTACAAAAAACACGGCCAAGTGTGGGACCAAGTCACACGCGAAGACTTAACTGCGCCAAAAAATACTGGTTTCTTGTATGGGGACACCTTTTCATGTTGAACTTTTGTGCTTTTAGTATTTTTTGATAAAGCGGCCATAGTAATATACATATAATATCATATTATGATCTGTAATAATTTCAAACGTCTATTTATTACGGTTCAAGAGACAGAGGTCCGTGACACACACCGGAGACTTCCTAAAAGGATCCCGTTTTTACCTTTCGGGTACTAAATCCCAACAATGGACAACTTAACAAAAGCCCCAATCGAGTGGACTATCAATTATCTTCCACAAAAATATTTTTTATACTGAAACAAACGGCTTCTGTAAATAAAAAGCAAAGAAAAGACCGAGCTAAGCCTCTCGACTTACAAGCGAGGGAATTCTTAACCTGCCAAGCACTTTACATCGGGTCAAGTTGTTCACTGCCTACTTGCGATGCAGTTCAAACTGTGATATTACGAATTCCACAAAATAAACAACAGCTACAAATAATGTACGGTAAATAAATGTATTTGTGTATTCTTAAACTGTCTGGTAACAATTCAGTTTAAGTTTTTCGACTTCGTATAAATATTGGTGTGTTTCACGTGACAAGGTAATCCGCACACTCATACGTTACTATGTAGTATGCCCTGAAGTGTACTCAAATTCATTAGAAGAGTAATCGTATCAGTAAAACTATCTTTGACGGTCTCGTTGGTCGGGCGGTTGCTAGTGCGACTGCCAATCGGGAGGTCCTGGGTTCAAATCCCGGGTTTGGTACTGCTGGATTTTTCTAATTTAGAATTTCTAGTAGTGACACGGAGTCTGGATGTGTGCCCGGTGCATGGCAATAGACTCACCACTTATTCCATTGTGGGACTTAAACGTAACCGGTGAAACGTGAGGGTGTACTACACTCCTCTGCCTACTCCTTAGGGGATTACAGTAGTGATGTTACGTTTCTAAAACTATCTTATCTAAAGTGACATATACTTAGTCCTTCTGGTTCGTAGTGTATTGTGCTGACCTCAAAGTCAACGCTCGCCGGCCCGGTGCGGCGGCGTGCGGTCCTTATCAAACATTCCCTTTGAACTTTCACCGTCGAACTTGCTTAATAACACCGTACTTGTATTTCACTAAGTGAAGATGAGAGGAAGCATAGTTTAATTGAAATATATGTAGTACAGTGCTCGTTACGTTAAACTGGTTACGATGTTTTTTTGTTATGACTTAAATAATTGCCACTGCGATACAAATTCGATAATTAAATGTATAACCCCATCTTAATACATTTTGTAAATTAATAAGGCGACTTTCCTATCAGTATCTGGATAAAATATTAAGGTCTGTGTTAAAATAAAATCACGGTCCCCAAATCAGATTCATTATGTCGTCGCCTCGCGAAGCCGCTTTATTAATACGTAATGAGCTTCCGAACAACATTTCATTAACCGAAAGACACCGTAAAGATACAGAGTCGCTTCCGCGAGTTGTTTATATGCTAATGCGTTTTGGCCGTCAGTTTAGCTGATTTCGCATTGTCGCTTCTACGGCAACGGTCATAGGAGTCGACATCGCGTGCGGTTCAGACGACGCTCTTTGAAATTACCTGCGGCGTGCTCTTATTGTATTTCTTTTCTTGTTATTGTTTTAATGGTTTGTGAAGCATTTATATTGAGATTTAGGGGAGGAAGTGCCGCTCTATACACGAAACAGGTTGTTAGATGTTATAATGAAATCAATTTATGGAATCATCCAACACGTTTCAATTGGAATAGAACATATTTAAATTATAATGTAATTAACTGGTTGAATTTTACCACGCATACTTGACACTCATTGATTTTATTATTCATCTAAATATTTAACGGTATATAGTATACAGTAAGTTCAAAAAAAATATGTAATGTACATAAATATATAGCAGTCGAGTCCTATTCAATTCGGTTCTTGGTTTTGTTAGAACAAGTTAAACCGAGTAGTTTTGAGTGCGGTTGCTGTCAATGGGATTTCCTTGTATCGCCACGGGAATAATGTTATCTATACTGAGTAACTATATTCCAGGTAATAGTCAGTTACGACTTACGGGTGCCATTAGCTCATGCAATATCCGTCTACCAGGGAAAACATTCTTGATCTTCGTACTTTTGTACTTCAAATTGTATTGCAGTTAATTTAAGAGTAGCAATGAGTATTGAACAATTCAACTATGATGGATCAGTATCAGTAATATTATGCTCTTATTCTAACCAATACTAGCGTTGGTCAGTGTGGTCAGTGTGGTCAGTGTGGCCAATGAATACAGTGTCACAGTGTATACGCTGTGTACAGTGAACTACAGTTGTTGTTTCCGAGGTTGTATGTTCGTTCGTTCGTATGGAGTTCTCTAACAGTACAGATGAAGGCCATAACAACAACAACATACCGTCATGGCAGATCGCTAACGGGGTAGGCAGAAAGCACCGAATGCCAAATATCTCTTTCCTTGCAAACCTGACGCGCCTCGTGTATATTCCACCGAAGAGAAAAATCCATCATAACCCAATGTTTCTCCCACGGAACGCGTTACCTTTAAAAGCCACCGCCGCCCCTCCCTCGCAACCATAAAAGATATGGTGGAGAACGCTCCGGATGACTTCCGGTTGCGATAAAATTCACGCACAGCAGTCCTATGTCGTTATGTTAGTGCAGCTTTACTGTTCTTGTCAATGAATCGTATCAAACAATATATATATACGAGAATAACAATCACAGTGAAATACAATATGTGTGTATACAATGCTCGGCCATTATGTAGGGAGGGCTGCCATCCGGCTCGGGGTGGTAAACTAAGCATATGGAATTTAATGGCCACCCGTATCTTGATGTGGTTTTCGGAGACCGCGGTAACAATATGCAAGTGTATCCTGTTAGCATAGCATCTGTGGTCTATATGTAAGTGCTTATTATATATCGTATTCGATCGTAAGCTACAAGAATATATTATGCAAGCGATTCTGCTCCGGTCGTCAATGACTACGAACAACTTTCAATCTGCCTCAGTACAGACTGCCCAGGTTGGGATTGAAAAGTATGAGTGTACGTTGTATGTACATATTATATTCTAGAAATTTTCAAATGTTATGCTTTTTTAATATTATATTTCTAAATGTTCTACTATTAAGTGATAACTACGTTTACTCCGTGCGGTGACTTGCTCAGTAGGAGCTAACCTGAGATTATTCGAAGACTATGCAAGAGTATTAGATATCGGATAACAAAATTCCTAAGACACAAAGTCGAGCGCGCTCTCGCTTTACTGTTTGATGATATTATAGTTATGACTTAGCCGCTGTAAAAGTCGTGAGCTTTTATGTGAATTGGTCAAGCGTACTGAAACCGAACAAATTCGTTTCCCAAATAAATCAAAACGTCTTCATAAATTCCAGCTTATATTTTTAAATGCTTTCGATATGGACGTTATTTTCCGGCGCGCGTCTGTTTAAAGTTATTTATGATTCTCGTTATATCGCAGATAATACGAAGCTTTGATTCGTTGGCTTTCTTTCTCGATATTCTATTATGACGATATTATGTACCTACTTCATTGAGCGTACCTAAGCTTCTCTTTGATTAACTCTTCTTTGTTCTTCAACTTCTTTATATCCATTCGTCTATGTGTAAATGAAGCTGTGAAGAAATGATTTAAATTACCCCAATGAAGCCCCAGTTATCAATATTGTTGTAACTAGCAGTCAAAATAAATATTAACTATTAACTCGTCTGTCTCTATGTATACATACATATGTAGAAAATCCCGACTGAAATTACGGCTAGTACGTATTATTTTAAGCTATTTAATATTTACTCTCTCTCAAAATATTAGTCAATCGCTTTATCAATTAGTTAATTAACAGAATGAGGAAGTGACACGACACATTTAATATGAATATTAAATATTTATGAAAAGAGCTTCCGTTTCTAGTTAAGTATAATTAACGTAATGTTTTTCATTTCACTTATAAAAATAATAAAAACGCTCCCCGCGTGGAACGCTGGAGCTCATATTATGCAATTTAATTAGAAAAGCATACAGCTCTATTACGTTAAATCCTGCAGTTTCAATATTAATCTTTCACAGAAATATAATAAATAGAGAGTGCTTTCTGACTGAAGCAGAATGACATTCAGTTAATACAAAGTTGTGTGCAGTCTGAGGATAATTAATTGAATTCAAAACAGAACCCTAGCCTCGCGAAGGTAAAGGTTCGTCGGGAGGGTCGGGCGCTTCGTTAAGTGGTCTAAGAGCAGAACGTTCGAGAAGTGACCGAAGTACCACTGTTGCACCGGTGCGGTGCATCGATTCAATACGGATGTATTTTCATTGCCGTAATTTATTTAGAATTCTACTTTGCGGGCCGTGATGGGCAGTGAAAGGCACTTAAGATGAAATCAACCGTATATCCTTGTATATACTAATCTAATTTCAACAACAAAAATATTGTCATTGTGTGTGTAATATTCTGCACAATGTGACGGCAAGTAGAGATTCAATAATGATTTTGATTTTTGATAGCCCCGCCTGCGTTTGTTCTCCAGAACCACGTACTCGAATACGGGATGAAACATATTTTGGTGATATTCAGTCATCTGTTTTATTTTCCGTTATGAAAGTAAAGAAAGCAAAAACACTATTGATGCAATTAAATGTGTATCGTTCTTCGTAACTGCATTGGATTGAATTGAAAATTGAGGAACCAATTGTTTTCATCGGATACGATGTTCATTTATCTTTTTTCGTTGAAATAAGCGAGCACTGCCTGGATTGGAAAATAAAAACTATGGAATTCAATGCAATCTGATATTTCGTCATTCGGCAAAGTACTTAAAAAGTGAATGCAAATTATAGTCAATTTTGCTGTGTTGTTTTAGCGATGGAGGATGAGAAATTTGTTTTGAAAATGCTTTCGTTGGTGCCACTTGTCTATTAAAATTTTTGCCTTAAGTAGGTGGTCTATTATTATCGTAAGTTAACACTTCTTGAAAACCTCCCAGAACGAGGCAAGACAAGCGCTATGAAGTATTTTTAAGGCTTTGTCTACTGTGAACTATGTTCAACAGTTTAATACCGGTTTATTCAAACCCTGAGTATTTTACAGTTTATTTGTGTGCCAACAGAACTTATGAATAGTTAATGTACGAAAAACAGAGTGATATCAGTATATCCACATATGAGACATAGGTTTGTATATAAAGGCTCATCAACTTTCCGCGTCGGGTGACAGCAATCTACATTTTAATTGACGGGTCGCACCCGGGCCGCCCTTACCGCGTAAAAATGTTTTAACCCACCGATTTATATATTTATCTTTTTTTACTTCACCCAATTTGTAGGCTATTGAATCGCGAGTGAAAAAGATTACAGAAGATAAATCTTGCTTTTCGTTTTATCTTTTATGAATTGGAACGTACGTTAATTGGAAACGTCGGTAATACGGGCTCGGCAGCGGAGCGCTCTCACAGCGAGTGCACTCGCTGTATGCGGCTGCCGTGTTACTTTAGCGAACATTTATTTATGCTAATATTATTCGAGATATCAATTGGTTCATTCTCTTTAAGCTTTGTTGTAAAAGCTTTATTAAGAGTTATGAGCGAATACGATTTTATGACTAATTTTCGTGACGATTCAATTCAATATTTATAGTAATAGTGAAGATGAACAGTAGTTGTCCATGATAGAACAATAAGTATAAATTATTTTATTTCAACGTTTTAAAATAAAATAGTCTTAAGCCTATTCTAAAGTTAATTGAGTTTTATGTGGTCATAAAATTTCTTTGCCTCTTCTGTTTGCGTAATGTGGTTAAATAAGTTATGAGAAGGTCCGTGTCCCTTATTTCTGAAAATTTCGTTACAGTTTTGCGTATTTTCAACGGCACTATTCTCGTTGTACATGAAAACCTTCTATTTGATACTGAAATTCAGGACATTGTACGGGAAAAGTAAAAAAAAACAACGATTTACTTTGAAACATCCGTCAACATAATTTCTAGGCTATTGTTCTTTTCGTTAAAATGCATATAACTTTGTAAAGTCAACATTGTATTCGGTATCTGTGTCAGTCTTATTTATATATCTGTAAGATGATATTACAACAAGAAATATTACAGTAATTTATAGTATGTATAATATTCGACTGTCAGATTATTGCAGACATACATATAATACATTTCGCAATAAGCCAGGTTCCTAACGGAGTAGATAGAAAGCACCCAGGGTCAAATATCTTTGGCAATATGATTCTAAATTAGGTAATTGCCTCTGTCATGGTAACGGAATAGCTGCTAAACATAAATACATATATGTATATACGATAATAATACTTTAGCATGACTTTGTCCGTAAGTTTTTTAACCAAAGTCGGCATGTTATTAAAAGTAGTTTTAATATTGCAGTTGGACTCCTAATTCGTCTCCCCTCCTATCCTTATAGACTGTAATTGAATACAGCCTGACCTATTTAAAGCTAAACTGGATAGTTGGGTTCTAATTGGAATACTGCACTCCTAACCGCTAATTTTGTTTTACATAAATAGTTTAGCTTGTTCCGTGGATGTTTTAGAAAAATTTCATATCGTCCCGTGAAATTTCTTCTATTATGTACGTTTTAAATATATAATAACTTATAATCTTACTATGTATCGAAAGCTACCTACCAACTAAAGCTAAAGAACTTGGCTTTGAATAATGAGATCGGCCCGACGCCATTTTCAACTTGCTTCAGAGAAAACGACATTATAGTGAAATCACTACACAAGAGAATCTTAAAGCAATAAATAAACACGAAGAAACACTGCGCAACTCTGCGAAGTTGAACCTTTCATATGTATTATTACAGTCCGAAACACATATTAGCGTCGAAAAAGGAAAAATGAGACTTTACGTACGCCATTTTCGCGTTATCGGGGAGCGGAACGACGTCAAATGTCAGGGGCGAAACAAACGTACGTGAATCATAAGAAATGGAGAAACGCGGCATTTTATAGACGCCATTAGCGAGCGGCTGCTGCGTGGCTGCGAGCTGTGAGTAATTTTGGGCGTTAGCTCTACCTACTTTAATTTAGTTCATGGATATCTTTTTTAAGCCTTGTTTTGTGCCTTGGTAGTCTAGTGGTTTAAATTTTAGTCTCTCACTCCGTCCGGGTTCCGATCCTGGCACACACCTCTAGCTTTACAAAAAGATACGTACGTTGTATATGTTAAAGTTTAAATAACACTCACAATAACAGTTTAGGAAAATATCATGAGAAAATCTGCACACTAGAAACAATATAAGGAATACGAGTATTGTATAATGTTGTCTGAGGTGTGTGAAATCTGCTAATCAGAATTTGAACCCTAACCACTGCAGTGGGAATCTGAAATCCAAGGCACTAGACGTTATACAATATAACTGCGTTATACAACATAAATATGTCTTTAACTATACGTCGTGGAAATTAATGACGGCTCACGCGACATGCTCTTGTTTAAAACATCATTAATTTCAACATGAAGGGTGAAATATGATTTATTTAATTCAAAACGAGAAATACATTAATTAGTCGCAAGCGACCATGTACTTGGTTGAATACTTGATGTATAAGGTCCATATGACAAATGGGTTACAGGTACTTATTATTGTTTGTCTGGTTTAGGAACTTATTTTTTAAGATTATCCTGAAACTAGGCACGTATGATTGAGAATCAGTATCACCTGTACGTCGTTAAAGGCGGCTAAAAGGTGACTTCTCGGGGTTGGAGTGGGAACTCGAACCATCCGGGCTGCGATCCCTGGAAGGAAGCTAGCTGAGGAAGTCACGAGCAAGACACTTCATCCCCGATATTTATGAGCTCGCAGAGAAAGTTCACAGAGGGGGTTTAGTGGGTTAAAATTCCACATCATCCCGTAACTATCCCAGGGTACCGTTTAAAGACCTCCCCCTCAACAAAAAGTCTTAGTTCCTTTGTTTCTATTGGTCTACATGTGGCTCTTTTGTATCGTATAGAAAATAATCGTAAGCTGTATCTCAATTTTCAATGGAACCTTCATTTATAGGTAGATCCACATTTGCCGCATGTTGGCGCATTGAAGTTGTTCACAAAGTTTCTGAACTCTGAATTGAGATTGTTAGAGTGAGTTATCACTCTCAGTTGAACAACAAGTTTGTTGATAGAATATGATAAAAGGAAAATAAGTTTTATTGGATCGTAATAGAAAAGTTTTCAACAAATCAGTGAATCAGAAAAGTCCTTTTTGTTTTATTATGTGATAGGTTAGAGTTTAGCAGTGATTCAGCTCCCGGAGAAACGTCGATCTGTCCAAAAAATGGACTATGCGAGCGTAGAAGAAGCTTATTTACCCTTACACCGAACATCCCTAGGTTGTATTTGTCAGGGAACATGACGCTTTAAAAGTGTTTCGCTCCCAATAATATTCTAGCAATAAACAAAAATTTAACCTTTAATTACAGTGTCGCTCTGCTTAGAAATATCATTATCTTGTGTTTGTTATCGGTGCCGTGATCGCCAAGAAATTTTTCGCTGAGACTTAACGACTTTTATACAACGACAAAGATCCGAACCGACTTCTTAAAGTCCATTTGCATAAAGCGCGAAACCGCTGAACCACGCAACACTAGGATGGCTGAATATTTTATTTATGTATTTACCTAATAACCAGACTTTTTGAAGGACAAACCTAAGGCCAAGCGGCATTGTCTTCCGGTGGACTCTGGGTCACGGTGATACCCATATTAAGACTGTAGCGTGCATCAGAC
>DWMP01000057.1:0-12984 GCA_018245295.1 Agara epimachia | reverse complement strand
ATATTTTTAGAGTTAGCGGCTACTACACGTACTACCTACAGCATGTTACATTCATAGTTTTACAGCCAATTATAAGAGCAGCTACTTAATGAGCCCTGATGAAACAATTGTCTTATCTTTGTCGTCACTAAAAACGTGATCATCGAGACCTACATATAAAGTGAACAATCCAGAATTCTTCATCTCGGCCCTTCGATATTTATACGAAACATTGTAAACACTCTTTGGAGAAGTAAAAGATTATTATTAACAACAGTACAAAATTATAGTTACGTCCAAAATTTGAATACTGAACTGACCGGCGGAGTCCTATTTCTGTCACTAACCAGTAATGCATTCTCGTATTCTGGTTTTATGGGTTCTTAGTCGCTGCGTACAAAATCTCTGAAAAAAATGAATCGCTTTATCTCTGTACTGTAACCACGTAAACGTATAGACCTCTCGTAGAAGTCAATCATTTAAGATACGTAAGCTATAGTACTTAAATCGATGTTAAATCATTCCGTTAATTCTAAGCACCTGCTACCACGAAGCAGGTCTCGGTAACCTGGAAAGCGAGCCACAAACAAACGCCGTTTACACTCAGTAGTACACAATGGGTTCTGTGTAAACACTGCATCTTCTATCAACACCCCGTATATACGCGGGACTTTCACTTATGCGGTTCAAGGGCGTTAGGCTGACTACACTAGGTGCCACTGGGCGACAATCGATACGAATTACAAATTATTTTTTATGAATATGGGTTAGATATAATTAATATAGGAATTGTTCATTAAAGCCAGCTGCAATAAATTTATCAATTTAATCAGCAACTATTTTGCTAAATAGTATTACACCAGAAAGAGAGACTTCAACTTGGTTGACCTACTTGAACCAGAGAAATGTGACATGTGTAAGTTTTCTAACGACGGCTCCCTCCACTGACATAGGAACTGATATTTAATCTTGAAGCGCACATAACATTGTAAAATTAGAGGAGCATTCCACGATTCTAACTAGGATGAAATGTAGGTTTGGTCTGATAGACCCCTAGACTATTACTGGCCAACATTCAACGACGTTAATTTTAATAGTCGAAGGTGACTAGCGAGCGGTGGAGCCTTACTCGCAGATACACGAACGAAGCATCGTGTTTGTTTTTTGCGGTATCAGCATTACACATAATACAGGTATTGTGTGTGCGGTGATGATGGCTGTTGATGGATATTGTGAGTAGAAAGCTGTCGGCTCGTGATAAATAGTTAACGACCCTCCGTCCACACGATGTAGCTACGATACGATTATTGACTATAAATATATATATATATAGATTTTTCATATTGTGTGCTTGCCTGTTTCGTTATCCTTATTCATTTGTATCGTTTTTAAATTCTTAACCCAACAATATATTTTAAAAAAATTTAGCAATCAGTTTAGTATCGGTGTTTGAAGATTATTTTATTTGAACACATTTTCTTTTTTCTTCGAAATAACAATGGTCACTGATACATTTTATCAACTTGGATCAATTAAAACGTAAAGCTCTCCGACCAGGCGAGCCGATCGCAGCTTCGGTACCGAAAAACATGTTTCCCTGTGTTTATTTTCATCAAAATCGTCATACCTAATGATCTATTTGAGATACTCCCTCCTTAAGCACCTCTCCGATTCCTCCTCCAACTGGACCGTTCACACCCGCTCTATATCGTTTATTAGAATATATATATGCTTATATACATATGCGTACGTGGAGCCCACAATGGGCGGCGGCGAGTGCGGCGTGCGGCGACCGGTCCGGCGGTGATGCAACACTTTCTCGAGGAAAGTTGTCAATTGCCGCTGATTAGCGTAGAACGCGGTGGATTTGTGAAACCCGGAAGTCACATTTGTCAATATTTGTCGTACTCTGTTTACATGTTTACAGATTTTATTACAACCGATTAATCTAGACGTTGGCGTTGGGAAAACGCGAAACAAAGGGTTTAGATTTACTAATATGGGTACATCTAAATATTTTACCGATTTATTAAATCAAACCATATTAACGCTACCTATTTATTTGCTCAATTAAAAGATAACATAAATCCACTTTAAATGTTAAAATCAGCTCAAAACCACTAATTCAGTAAACAAATATGTAAATGTGTACATCAAGGAAACCTATTTCAATGCAATGAATACTATACACTATATGGTGTTCGACGCGCCAGTCGTAAATTTCCAGCTTAGCCGAAGCTGCCTGTTAAATAATGCTGACCAATAAATAGTCATTAACTTCAACCATTGCATAAAGCAATAAGGAGGACATAAATAAGTAACACTCAGTTAAAACCGTTATACCACGTGACTGGCGGGAAGCTTTTCGATTCATCTGATAAAACTTACGGATGTGCCGTTTCCGTTGTCGAGAAAATCTCTTAAAAAGCGCGAAACGACTTTCGTTTGAACTTTTCACTTTTAACGGATACTGGACGGATGAGCTTAAAACACACTTTATACTCGAGTTTTCAGACATAAAGAAATAGAGATGGTTAAATTCGTTTTATACAATAGCTTATTTCGGGGTTTCCTAGTTAAGATATTGTATTTTATCCACGTCTGCGACACCATAGGCTGCGTCATCGCTCTCCATCCGGCGACATTACCGCCTCATTCTATCGTATACCAAATAAAACTCTTGCATGTAAGTACATATATTTGAACGACCGTGCGTCGGGCAGCGTGTACGAGTGGCTGCGAGGTATCGCGTGCGCCGCGCTCGACGCGCAAGTGGCGCAGTGGGCCGCTTGTGTCCATTACACACATCGGTAGTAGGTATTGACGATTTATTTGCGCACTAGATCTCGGAGTAATCGATATTCTGATAGTCTAATGGTGTAGACCTCGGTTTCCTACCTCGGACGTTTGAGGCTTAAATCGTGACTATAAATAATCTCTGAGTTTTTGTAACAGTTAAAAATAAATATCGCTCATCATGATATGGAAACATGTTTACTTAATCTAATTCAAAGTTTATCATGATGTTCTTCGAAGTCTACCAATCCGTGCCAGTCCGACCGAACCGTTCCCATTCTAAGAGGAGCATGCATTAGATCACATCCAATTAGTGAATAGATTCAACAATTTCCCTAACATGCCCACACGCCGTGTCGCGGTACAACGGAGCCGCGTACGGAATTCCTCCCGATCACAGCGAGTTTCCGCCGCTCGCGGGAATGTAGAGCACTTTCCGTACATTTTCCCGCTGCCGGAAGCGCTCAAGTAAGATATTGCAATGCAACCGGCCCGTCTGCGCAGCGGTTAAACAATCTGATTGATGAGCTGGAGCCTGTGGGTTCGATTTTCAATACAAAAACTGCTGCTTTAGAGGCTGCTAAATTAATTTTTCGTATACTGAATCTGAACTATGTAAAATTGTTGATAATCGCTTTCTAGATATGGTACATCTTGTCTTATTCCTCCACAGTATGTTCCAAATAAGATGAAAGAGACAAAAAACTAGCATAAACAAAGTTTTGTCAGTAAAATATCACGTTTACTAATATAGGGATCAGTGTGGCATTGTAATCAAAATGAATGTACGTCCGTATGTATATTATGATACTTAAAACGGTTTTAAAGTTACTTACTAAACTGCAATAACATGTCTTAAGTACTGCAACCATTACGATAATGAAGAAACTCGCTCCAATTGCATAAAGACTCGTCAAGCTAACTGACTTGGTAACCAACACAAGAAGAACAAATGTTACGAAAGGTTAACGTTACTCAACAAATTAGCCGGCCCGCCTAAAACAAAGGTAACGTTTACGCACGCGTTACAGAAGAAAGTCCATTCGACCGGTCCCAGCGAAAGTTATCATAAAAAATATATTCGGTAATTTTAATGACGACCGCATGCCGCCACTGCTAGCGGAAGCGGGGGCGGTAGCGGTGCGTTTGCCCAATCGATCAAATTATTGGTTGGCTCAAATTATAATTAATCCAAAGCAACATCCGCAAGTCTATCGCAAGAAAAACAGTTTGATTACTCACCGAATCAATTTAATTGTGTAATTTCTACAACTATCCTTGAAGTCATTATAACTATGGTCAAAAAATAGTATTGCTATACAAAAACGAATAACATGAGTGGAATGAAAAGGCTTGTAACTAATTTTGGGGCTGATGTAATTATCAATTTAAAATCTTTACAACATGGTCCTTACAATATTTTCTTACAATACGAGTAAGGTCCTCACTTTTCTCGCTCTCACTAGAAACGTATTTAGCTAGCGATGAAAGGTTCGTCGAACCTCGTTAGCAGGCAAAAGCGAAGGGAGTCGGCCCAATTAGCAGGTGAAGTAGGCTTTTGATTGATCGACGTGTCCAAAATTAATTTTACTTTTCAAACAAACATAAAGAACAGTATAAAAGTTATAAATATTTTACTTGCATCGATATTGGTATGCCATGTTAACAGAGTGCACAGTAATGTGTCTCCTTTAACGTATTCCTCAGCTACCACCCGTTTTTAAGCCCCAGAGCTGGGCGTAAGTTTCCGCAACTGCGTGATGTCTGAAATATACGCTACCACGCTATTCCTGAGCGAGTTAATAACTACCCGTCTTTCGAGTGTTTCTAAACCGCTTTGAAGCTTCCGACGAAGCTTAACGATCGTTACCAAACTTTAACAATCGGGACCGACCGTTTCACGGGCCACAAGCACGGGAACGCTCGTGAAAATTTCTCACTCGCGGTCTCCACACCGAGCACCGCAGCGTCCGTTGTAACTTTACTTTAAAAATCGAATACAATTTGCAACCGCGTCAAGACAATTGCTTGGATTTCTTATATACCAAGATCTATTCGTTTTGATTTTGATACATTCCACTGAAACTTCTTGACCATATTATAACCGAAAAACCTATCTTATATTTACATGTAAAACTCAAGCTACAATGATATACCGAGTGAAACACCAATTGGACACGTCACCTATCTCACGTTACGTCATCACCGTTGCTCGAGGGCATCTCTTTCCATGGTTACAGCCTGATGCTACCATGTATCCCACATGTATCTGTAATAATATATATCGTTACGAAGTTACGCCCCTTCTGCATTTGTACTTGTCCTTACCGTACTACACTACACTGCCATAGCACCAATTTTGCCCTGAACAGTATATCCAAGTACATTAACATTATTATTATTAATGATAACACGTCTAACATGTTTAATGGCTTGAGAAATCGGTACTAATGGTAACCTATTTATTTATCCACAACAACACACATTATCCACAACATTAAGGAGTGTATTACATTAATGCGCTTTGCTTTGAACGTTGAAACTCGAGCCTTAATCTAAGGCGAGACAGCTGGGAGGAGTAGGCGAAATCTGGCCTTGGAGCTCATGATGTATGTAGGAAGGTACTAGATAATCGTACTACAGCCTACGACGCATTATATCTACAGTTGCATAATATCTCTATACCTATATACAATTTGTTTTGATCCTAATACGGAACGGTCTGTAGGCTGCGATAGTGTCGGATGGTGATTTATGTTGTGAATAAACACATTGTAAAAAACTGATAAGCATCCCACCGCTAGGCACAGAATGAAGACAGCTTGGGTATGTCTAAAGTTTCATTTTGAGCTTCCTATATAAAAGTATGAATAAATGCTATTTTCGCGTTGAAGTCTTTTCATTGCGGCGATATGCGGAACTCTTCGAATATCGTGAGAGAAATTTTATTGCAACTCGAAATCCATTATGATTTTTTTAATAAGTACTCTATTATAGAGTTTGTGAAATTGAAGTCAACGTTAGAACCAGGATTCCCTTATCTTTTTCACATACAATTCTGTACTCAATACGAGCTATCACTATTACTATCTCTGATAAACTACGTTAGAGGCTTTTGAATGGGGTTAAAATCCAACAGACTCGTAGGCGTATCCCTATGAATTTCCAATGGGGTTTCATAGAAGAATAGGGCTGCCTGTCTGCCGGAACAGACAACCTGTATTAATGTCTTATAACCCGTATACCCTCTAAATAAGGTATATTAACAAAGACCTTATTCAGTTGTTTTTCCATTACTCATTCAAATGAGCTAAAGGTTACAAATCCATATAAAGTACGTATCCATATTTGTGCGTAGGAACTAAAATATTATGTAATCCTAGCCACTCTACATTGTAGGTTGTAAGTGGTAGGTAGGTCGTTACTACGAGTAGTGATATAAGTAGTAGAAGTACCTAGGTACTTTACGTTATACTTAAAATCGCAACCAAACAGAAAACGTAAAATGAATAACGTTTCAACTTATTTTCATGATCGTAAATTTTATTAAATCACCTAAATGAGTAAACGAACCGTTTAACTAATCGTCGTAATTATATCGCAACAAGGGATATCAATACCTCCCCGAACACGTATCCGTTGAACGTGCAAACTAATTCGAACCTTATTACGTTGTTATTAAACGTTTTTTTTGGGATACGCAGGATGCTAAAACAAGTAAAAATCGATTTAGTTGCTCGCGGAAATCCTTCAAGCGCACGTTATAGTGGAAACGAAAATATTCGAAATATTTATTGCATTTCAATCGCTACAACATGTTGCTAATAGACAGACAGACCGACTGTAAATAATATAAACAGAAAGACACACAAAGACAAAATTACAAAACCAAATAGTTTTAGGAGAGCTGTCCTAGCAAATAGTAGATACATAATCTACACAGCGTCCAATTTTAGTTCCAGAAGAATAATTAGTTCCCAGTTTTATTTGATGAGCGAACCGTTCCTCTCCGTTTGTACATCTGCCTATCATAGTTCACTAAAATATGTATGTTTGCACTGTAGGTCAGTGACCCAAATAGATGTAAAAAGTGGTGTTTCCAAAAGCGAACTCTCTCTACTACTTACTCGTAATTCATTGTTAACGCTTCTAGCGGCCATTCAAGCATTATATGCTTATTGTCATTATTATTATTGAAATTCCTGCGATAGGTACCTATATAACAATTTGTCACGCCATTTTATAAATAAACAAATTTTATTCTCTCTAACCTATCATCGCAATTAAAACTATTGTCATGAAATAGTAGTGAAGTTATTTTAATTGTAAAAGATTGTTTACAATATTACTTGATCTAAAACGAAATATATATTTTTATTATCTATTGTTATTATTACTACATTCAGCTCATTTTGAAAAGTGAGCGTTGTGTGCAATGTGATATAATAATCCAAAATTATTTTATTACCAGCACATACCCGCTAATAACGTAACAAGGACGGAAATAATAAACATAAAAATGGAATTGCAAAATAATTGTATCACGGAGGCGGATCTCACGGCGGAAATATGTATCAAGTGACATATAGCCGATATAATGTCATTAACATAACACTGCTAAGTAATTATAACATTTACTATAATAAGGAGTGCTCGTGAGAATATTGCCATTCTGTTGATATTTGTGCCATTCAGAACCGTACAGCGGACGGCTCCAGCGACTTTGACCGAAAGTTGACAAATCTTCGGAAATCTGATCTGTTTTTAAATGCGCCATTTACAATAAAGAGGATTTTTTGCCGTTGGAGTCCAATCAGGTAAGTACATATTAAGGTCGGAAAAAATTATTAAAATACACAAAGCTATCCAGCTTTGGATAATGAATTGTATTAACCGTTACTTTGCGGAAATCCCTGTTATGAAACTAAGTTAAAGTTATGTATTAAGCAACAATCCGCGAATATGACATATATGTCGGTGTATATTTTCATACAGTATGGACCGTCCATCCTTCCGCAACGAAGTATGTACACACAAAAGAAATACACCAACGGACGTACTACTACCGACTCTTGTCTTGTCCCGTAACTGAACATCCTCGGGGTTATAATATAACCTCCACAATGGCTAGTCTCAAAGTTTCACAAAGTAAACATTGATAATAATAAGCTACGACACAAGGTGTATTGGTTATTGGAGAATAGAGCTATATCTTAATGTCATTATGTATGCTAACTTCATAAAGCTTATGACATTCCAATCTCGTAACCTTTATAAAAGGAGCGGTTGATACATGATATTATAATATCATAACAGGAAGCAGTTTCGATTTATAAAAAATATTTTAATCAATAGCGATAATTAACTTATAATGTTAGAACAATTATACTGTACGTAACAATATATTATAGTTATAATAATACTGTTGTGAAACAGAAATACTATAATAAAAACGAGTTTAACAATAATAAAAAAACAAAAACTTTATTTAGACAGTTGTAAAGATATTTAAAGGTTCTATTACTAATTTGTTCACATCTGCCCATATGTTGCCATTCGCGGTGTAATTTTTTTTGACATGCCTATTGTACGCTAATTAACCTAAACTCATAGTGAAGTACGTTAAACTAACAGTGTAAGTGCAAAATCATGTAATTTTAATTAAAGTCAATTATGTAGTGCATTTCAGCGGAGCCGTCAAATATGGCGTGACTGGACCTGTTCCCTTAGAACATGTTATGGCACTATTTTGTAACGTCGCGAATCTGAGTCACGGCTTCACTTATGCTAAATTACTTCACATGCTATGAAATCGTTGCAAAATCAGCAAATTATTTAAATGCCAAAGTGTGTAGAATAATAATAATAAGGTAATTCTACTCACGCCTATTTGGTATTACTTTTTATCTTTATTACATACAGATACCACACAATCAACTGTGCTAATTACGCAAACGTTGATTCTGGCCGGCACGCACTCAAACAAAGGACCCAGTTGATTTGTATACATTCTCTGTATTCCGTCTACATTTCTCGTATCCTTAATGTAAGCGCCATTTCAAAAAGGTTCTGCAATAATTTTCAAATATAGAAGTTCCATTCTTCACATCCTACCCGCCGACACACATCCGTTTACTCTCTTTCCGGTCACAAACGCATAAACTGGTAACAACTAGTTTGGTCATTAGCAGCCATATCGGTCTGCTTGCAGTTAGCTCTAGATTCTATTCCCGATTGAACGGATATGTAAACCGTACGATAGTGGTGAAGCTTGAAGGTATCATTGTTATTACATCGTATAAATAAGAACTTATCTAAATATCACTCGCTGAAACATCGTAAGGAAACCAGCACACCTTGGATATGTTATAAAATATATAATATTTTCCGAAGTGTTTGAAGTCTGCCAAACCGCACTTGGCCAACGTGGTAGTCTATGGCGTAAAACCTAACTATAAGAGGTGACCCGAGTCCAATAATGGAACGTTAAGATGAAAAATTAAAATAATCAAAACCGACTATTACAGTCCTCCAGAGCTAGAAGTACGACAATGATTTCTGTAACATTCGAAATCTGAATATTAATAAGTTTGTATCTAACGACTACTTAACTAACTGAGCGAATTAATCAAATGACCACGACCTATACGCGGTCGAGATTTAAACTCGATACAGCGAACAAACCCCGCGGAGAATTTAAACAGGCGTTGTCAGATCTTGCAAAGGTCTTGGCTTATAATCGGCGAGCAGTAGACGCAAGGTGAACCGGCCCAAGTTCTGCATAGTTATCAATTGTTACGAGGCCGTCTCTTTATACAACAATTTCTATGAACACGTCTATTTTTATGAGCCGTTATTAAAAATAGTATGCTGGCCATGTTTTCTTTATAAAACAACAATTGATGCATCTATTGAAAGTAATCCTTCGGTATACCCAATATTTATCGGCTTTCAGCGTGTCTCAGATTGTAGACTCGAACAAATGCTTGCAGAACAACTTCCAAAACATTGTAAACAGGGCAACTGAGATAGTAGTAGTAACTGATCAAAAATGAAAGTAGTCTAGTGCATGTGAAAAATATGCAAAAGCCCTGAGAGTAACATTACAGCAAATTGAAATGATTGCAATTTAATTACTTGAGATAACGCGGCGTTTTTGAATTAATACGCGGTTGAGTTAACGTTATTTTATAATAACTGCCAAACTCGATAGCAAATCAGCAACTGCTTTGTTAATATTGGTGGCACTCCATTATACGTAACTAAGTAGTAACTAGTTGGTTTAGAAAACTATGCAAATACAACTAAGACCTTTATTTCATTTTTCTAAGTGCTAAGTGTCGCTTTTTCAAAATTAGGATAAATACTTATATGTCTAACATATCCTAGACTGTTCATAATGAAACAGATCGATGCACACTTTTTTGGAATGCGCATAAAATAAATACCTTTATTTGCAAACTTAGAATTGTACTTATCATTTCAATATTAATAATTTAATACAGAGTGTCACTGTGTTGAATCAAATTTTAGTTATGCTATTTCATGTCACTTATTATCTGTTCGTTATGTACTAACTAAATTACTATATTATCTAAGTATATAAATCATTGTATTTATTTTATCGCAAGCGGTACCAAGTTTCGTGTCGACCCACTTTAAAGAGAACAGAAAATCCGCTTCATAGTTTCACATACTGTTGTGGTTTACACTGATATAGTTCACATTATGCACTCTCTCGTCCAGCAGCTAATTATTTACATAATGTTTGTGTTCATGTGTTAATGCAAATTAATTTTAATTCGTCAAATACATGGCATATTTGCATACGGCCAACACGCACACACTGGTGAACAAACAAATATTGACGGTAGTCCGTTTGTTGCTATATTCCTAACGAGCTCCATGTAGGTAATCGTATCGCTCCTATTCGAAGTTGGAGCGGAACAAGTCGCCGCCCTGAGGTCTCCGATGCTCGCGTCCTATACACGTGGAGCGGCAACAAACCGTCCAGACTGAAATACAAATTGCTTTAATCACAATTTCATTACATTACCCAGCTTCGAGGCGTGTCCCACAATAAGTTCTATTTCATTTGGCAGGTACAAAATACAGGTAATATTAATTAATTAATACATTCCGTTTAATGTCACAGGCTGTGCTTAATGTCACTATATGTCCCACTTAAATGATATATGCAATACACATTGTCAAACTAATAGCTACCTTCATTAAATATATTAATATCCAAATACCTGCGGCGCCGCCTGTGAACCGTATCAAGGCTTTATTCTCTAGAATAATTTTCATAAGAACGTAATGTATGTATTTCCATAATACAAAATTGTGTTAACATTGTAAATATGAACATCTACATTTAATGAAAGTTAAATTTATATCGACGGACCTTTCGGTCTAGTGGTTACAGACCC
The DNA here is from genome assembly GCA_018245295.1 of Agara epimachia. Taxonomy (NCBI): domain Eukaryota; kingdom Metazoa; phylum Arthropoda; class Insecta; order Lepidoptera; family Hesperiidae; genus Agara; species Agara epimachia. The sequence goes on along the minus strand of DWMP01000057.1, from coordinate 1,777 downwards.
CGGATACTAAATCGGAGGTCGACGGTTTGATTCCCACCCAGAAGGAATATTTGTGTGATGAATACATTCGTTTCTTGTCTGGGTGTAATAAATATATCTATGTAAGTTTTATATCGCGTGTAGACATATTCATGACCTGTCCCTCTTATTATTCAAATCATTGCTTTCATATCGATAGAACTTCCGTTTGTATCTGTATTAACCAAGTTATCACTTTACCTGTAATGATAAAAGTCATTACGTCTCAGTGAAACTTCTCTCCGATAAACTGCATCCTAGATTTCTAACGGAAACCCATTTCGCGACGGTATTCGCGCTGTTAGCTGCGATATTCACTTCTTGTATACGCAAATGGGTAATGACTGGCGAGAGATACGGAGATATTAGCTCCGACGAATGGTGCCACGTCCAAACTGAAGCACACGTTTAGAGTTTTGTCAAGGAGTTTGAAGATAACAATAGGATCGCTTTATTAACTCGACCGGCCTCGTGGTCGAGTGGTTAAAGACCTCGACTGCAAAACCGGAGATCATGGGTTCGATTCCCAGCCAGGACACTGTGATGAGAATTGTGAAAATCTATATCTATAAGTGTTATGTAGTACATTCATGTATATGTTTATCAGCTGTTGTATATGCAATTGTCGCAATTATTATCGTTGTTATTTTTTACTGTTTCTGGTGGCTATTTATATTGTATGTCTCAAATAAAACATGCTGCTCAAGCCGAGTTATTACGTTTGATTCCCACTTGTATTAAATTCAAAAATTTTGCATGTCCGCATATGGCAGACTGTTTTAAAATTGAAACTTAAAAAATTCTTACATGTTTGCATATGTAAAAGTCAATGACAAAAAAAAGCATATTCAATTAATTAATAATATTAATCATTTTACAACAGAAAGCCATTCGTAGATCTTTTTGTAGTTCTTACGTGATTCTTGTAAGCCTAAAGTTGTTTTAAGCATTCTAAAACCAGGTGCTTCCAATAAAATACAATTCTACTTACAGCTAAATATAGATCACACCGCACTACGCAAAAAGACATAATGGACGCAAAGTTTCGCATCATCCATCATTCCTTGCCGTCGTTGACAGGCGCGGAAAAAAGAAAAACCAAACTCAACATGATAGTCATTAGCGGTAATTAAACTACAGACATACCAACTTACTTGCATGCACAGAGAACAATGTCTTATTCAAAATTCAACCTTATTTAAATCCACACAAGGATATAATATTTATTTATAAATAACATAAAGATATTGGTGTCAATGACGTGCGGGTTCTGAACGCACCGCCCGGATGACAGATCATTCGTCGCTCCTGATTGGCTGTGGCTGAGTTGCCGCCAAAAAGTGCGTTCGAAAGACGAATGACGGCCGTCAAGTTGTCTCCAGCTAGAATTTGTTAGGTGACATGTTTTAAAAACAAATGAACATTCGTGTTAAAAGACATGTTTTGTTCTGCACTGTGTGTAATATATAATTAATGAAAACACACGGTTCTAGTTAAGCTCTTATACTTATTAATGATATTTAAACAATGCTTTCTCAGTAAAGCTTAGCGGAAAGATAAATATTTTTGTATATGAATGCATAAGTTTGACCAGGGCCTACGATCTGATACCATTACTTGGAATATCGATTTAATGCTATTTATATTAATAGTTTTAAGGAAGAATATAGGAAAAGAATTTAACATACGCTTATAGTCTTTCATGACTTGACTGCCTCGTTGGTCGAGCGGTTGCTAGCGCGACTGCCGATGGAGGTCC
>DWMP01000056.1:0-12998 GCA_018245295.1 Agara epimachia | reverse complement strand
GCATTGCGCTTAACTGCACTGCTTCGAATCCTGACGAGGCATGACTTAGACACAAACATTGCTAAATCCAAAACAAGGTATCTGAAAGGATCGACTGACGTTTTCCAGACAAACCCGAGTGCAAGAAATGCGCTAAAGCCCTGCAAGAGTTGGAGAACATCGACGATGAAGCGGATCAGCTCGGGATAGGGTTTGTTAAGATCCACGACGAGGAACTAGCTGAGGAGTACAGTCTTGGCGAACTGCCAAGACTAGTGTACTACAGGCATCAAATACCTATTATCTATGAAGGTTCGTCCGTTCTTTACGTTTGAGAAGCAATGTTGAGATTTTTTTAGAAACGGTATTACGTCAAGTAGCAATTATCTCCAGCCGTTCTTTAATTGTCAGTGCTAATATTTAGAATAATGGAACAGAATTCCAATCGCTTGCATTATTTATGATTGTATGTTTGCAGATTAAAGAATTATTTTCTATGTTTATCAAATGACCTAGTATAAGCAAAGGCAAATGTTTGCTAATCGGCAAAACAGGCTTCTGATACACGATGTTATTTGTAAACACTGTTTGATCTCAATGCGCGCTGAATTTCCCAGTATATCAAATCGTTTACTTGTTTTAAGCCACTTGTGTTCACGGCAATATGCAAAGGTTAATATTATAAACGCGTAAGTAACTCTGTCTGCTTGCCTCACAATTGCTGAACTATATTTCATCAAATTTGGTAAACAGAGACCTTGAAGTCAACCCTAAGATATGACCTATGTAGAATACCTTTTAAAATCAACCTTCAGAAATAGTGGTGTAACTTAAGTTCGGCGCGAAGAAAACCTAAATATACTTATGTTTTAATACTTTTAAACGTAATTCAATGTTATAAGGTGAACTGAGCAAGGAAGAAGATGTGCTGGAGTGGCTGATTGCGAATAAATCGACTGGAGACGAGGAAGATGTCATTGAGGACGTCACAGCCAAGACTCTGAACACTCTCATTGGAAATGTGGACAACCTTGTTGTACTGTTCTGTAAGTAAACCAAAAAACCTTAAAAACATAATCTATACATATAAATAAAAATGAAGTGTCTGCGATTTCAAAATAATTTTGTTTTTTCAAGTGCTAATAGTTAGTTTTTTTACACAATTCTAAAACAGAAACAGACGTTTTAATATTTTTGCCCGTCTGCCTGTCCTTCTGTTTGTCCGGAATAATTTCTAGAACTCCTACATGTGGGATCGAAATCTAAGTGGGTAATATCGCAGGACACAGCTAGTTGGAAATATAATTATTTATTTCAACATTACCAAATCATTTGGGCTCACAAACTTTGATCATTTCATCAAGCCACGTATTGAATATATTTGAAGCTTGAATATTGACATTGCAGACGACCACGGCGACGATGAATCCATGACAGTCCTTGGTGAACTTGAGAAAATAGATGATGACTGCGATCGCCACGGTATTCAGTTCGTCAAGATTGACGATAAGAAAGCGGCTAAAGAATTCGGCATCGACGATGTTCCGTCCATAGTCTATTTCGAAAAGCAGATCCCTAATGTTTACGATGGTGAGCGTTTTTTTGGGATGCTGACATTAAAAAAATGCTTATTATAAACGTAAACATTTACAGTGCATGCTCTGTAACGGCTTCTTTCGTTTAGTGTTACGTTTTTGTTGCCGAATACTTTAATGATTGTTGCACTCCCGAAATAGGTGACCTCGAAAATGAAGAAGAGATCTTAGAGTGGCTTGTGGATCAGCTGGAGAAAGATGAAATTGAAGATGTCACCGATGAAATGCTGGATCGTTTGATCAAAGATGGAAAAACAGTCGCCGTGTTGTTTTGTGAGTATTGTTCATTCGTTTGAGAGTGGTTAGAACTTGAATACGATTCGACCGGGAAAGTGCCACCGCTACACCTATAAGCAGTTGATACTAAAATAATTTGTGTTTCCGTCTGAACGATATGAATGTTGGTCCGTGATGTCATTAGAAGCGACTATCAAAGTACTCTAGGAGGAGATGCGTCCGTAAACAAACTCCAATAGCACGAATACTAAGTAATACTGTTAGGACTCATACTGATATTTACTAACTACCACCAATGTTACCAACAATCTTATTACTTTGGTCCTATTACTAATCAAATAATATTCTTATTAATATCTATTATGAATTTGACTAGATCACATTGACAGTTCTATTTCTACGATCCTGCTATAAGTTGGTTGCAGATGTCCTTGGGTAGTAACGGCCAGTTGTGACTGTTGCATGCTCGTATGCTCGTAGGTGTAGAGTTGCATAAGTGTAATAAATTATTTTCAGATGATAATAACGACCGCAAATCACAGAAAGTTTTGAACGAATTGGAAAACATTGATGATGAGTGTGATCAATTGGGTATAGCATTTGTGAAAATTGATAATGACGATGAAGCTAAAGAATACGGCATTGAAAAAGTTCCAACCTTATTGTACTTTGAAAAAGGCATTCCCACGTATTATGAAGGCAATCTAGAAGAAGAAGAAAAGGTTCTGGCATGGCTTAGACATCAAACAGAAAGCGATGAAATCGAAGACATTACGGATGAAATGCTTGATTTAATAATTGAGAAAATGCCGTACGTCGCTGTCTTGTTCTGTAAGTATTATTTCATACAATAGTTCACGTAACCTTAACATTGGCTAAAGTATTTGAAACAATGCCAGGTTTTTAGATTACCACAACGATCTGAAATTACGTCAAACATTATTTTTGTTCATAATTTCGTCACATATATAGAACTGACAAAAAAAATAACATACAGTCTGTCAAATAAATTCCAGATGATAAGGATCAGAAAAAGAGTCAGAAAATCTTAGCAGAACTGGAGAACATTGATGATGAATGTGACCAAAATGATATTGCGTTTGTGAAGATCGATGACGATAAGGAAGCGAAGGAGTATGGCATTGAAACGATTCCAACAATGGTATTCTTTGAGAAAGGCATCCCTCACATCTATGAAGGCGATCTAATGAAAGAAGATGAATTATTGGGTTGGCTTTTACATCAAAAACGTCACAGCGAAATTCCTGAAGTTACCGATGAAATGATGGACAAGCTTATAGAAAACACCCCTTATCTAGCTGTTATTTTCTGTAAGTAAATTGTTCAACATTGAATATTGCTTCTAAACAAAAACAACTTAGACATATATTTTATAATTTTTCAGACGACAAAGATGATAAACAAGACATAAGAATCCTCAATGAACTAGAGAATATTGATGATGAATTAGAAAAGGAAGGAATTGTTATTGTCAGAATGGACAATGAAGCCGAAGCGAAAGAATACGGTATTGATCATCTACCTAGCTTGGTGTACTTCGAAGAGAATATTCCCGCTATTTACGAGGGAGATCTCATGAATGAGGATGAAGTGTTGGAATGGCTTATCGAACAGAAGAATAGTGCAACCATTGAAGAAGTAACTGATGAAATATTGACTGACTTAATTGAGGAACACGAATATGTTGTTGTATACTTTAGTAAGTAAATTTTTGTAAAACTGTAAAATATAAATAGTACACAAAGGAAAACTTAGAACTTAATAAATCACTTATAAGATATGTAAGGTTCAAATATGATTTGATACAAGATGTTTTGTCTATATAACTTTATATACTTATTTTAGGTGGAAATTGCGAAGAAGGCGAAGAGTGTGACAATATATTGGACGAGTTAGAGAACATTGATGACGAACTAGATGAAACTGGTATTATCTTTGTCACCACAGAAGATACGTCTCTCGCTAAGAAATACGGAATCAAAACTTTCCCGACTCTGGTGTTTTTCAGAAACAAGGAACCACTCATTTACAAGGGTGAGTAGTAAAGTTAATACGTGTTGAAAATTACAATAGGTATAAATGTTTTTTTTAAGTGCAAAATACACTTTTCTTAAAAAAAAATTAATCGGTATTTTATCTAATTTAAGCAAAGTTTTTCATTTACCATATATCTTCTTAGGTGATATCGAGGATGAAGACGAGGTTCTGGCTTGGCTGACTGATGAAGATACACTCGAAATTCCCGGAAAAATTGAGGAAGTAAACTCTCGGATGTTGGAAAAAATACTGGAAGAAAACGATCACATCGTAGTATTCTTTTGTAAGTGGTGTTTTAAACTCACATTGATTGCTTATTTGCGTTGCAAATGATAAGCATGTCATGTCTGCTTATTTTTAGATAAAGAAAATGACAAGAAGTCTCAGAAGATTCTCAGCGAGCTTGAAAATATCGATGACGAGTGCGAGGAGAAGGACATTGACTTCGTAAAAACTTCTGATGAGGGTGTTGATAAAGAATATGACCTACCGGACCTGCCTGCACTTGCTTTCTACAGGCATAAGTTCAGAACAATCTACGAGGGCGATTTAATGCACGAGGAAGCAATCTTGAAATGGGTATTAGAACTCCACGATACCCAGCCAGATGTGATCGAGAACGTTGATAGGAAAACGCTGAAAGACTTAATTGATGACGTCGAACATCTAGCTGTGTTCTTCTGTAAGTCATACTATTGAGTAATTCTGTGAAAACATTCAATATGAAAGTTCAAAGAGATAGTGATATTGTAATAAAATTCTATTATTACATTTCAATTTATTTTATAGACAGTGAAGACTGTGATACCTGTGACGAAATTCTCGAGGAATTGGAAACCATTGACGATGACACGGATAAACACGGAATTCAGTTTGTGAAATCGAAAGACTCCAAATTGGCATCGGATATTGGTATTTTTAGCTTCCCAGCTTTGGTTTATTACGAAACCGGCGTTCCAATTATGTATGATGGTAAGTGACAAGAGTATTTTTATATATTGTGATTTTATTTTTGAAATATACAATAGCTACAATAATCAAATTCCCAATTATTTTTAATAATTTACACAAATAAACGATGTATATATACGGTGAGAAATTAGGTAAAATATTTCTCAGTGATTGCCGAATTAAATATTAGTGTTGCATTGAGAAATTAATTAAGGTAAATGAAACATATAAAACATAAATTTTAATCCAATATTTTACGTATTTATTTCTCTGTTTGTCTACTCTTCGCCCATAAGTTATAAAAGTGTATTTCTAAAAATGTATTACCCTGTTTATAGGTGACTTAAAGAACGAAAATAAGGTTCTCCAGTGGCTTGTAGATCAAAAAAGTAAGAATCCACATCCATTTACAAACTCTATACTATAATATCTGTTTAAGGTCTCTAAGAATTTGTTGGTTTACTATGAATAATGAATTACAAAACATTACGTGCATGACATCATTCTTGAAATCTCTACACAATAAAAATATTATTACTCTACGCCTTAAATGCTGGATGTTTGAGCTATGTCATTTTGCATGACAGTTACTAATGCCTGCAGGTGAAGATAGCCACCGTCAAAAAAATAAAATTAATCTTAAGGCGAGGGCCCATGCAGATGTTGATAAGAAATCGGGGTTTTCGGGACCAAAAAGCAGTATCGATAATGATAAGGAAACATCCAAGAAATACCATGCAGGAGGAAATACTATAGGAACTTCAAAAACTACGTTTCCAGGAAAAGTGGAAACCAAAACTAAACAGCAAGAGAGTATCATGAATAAAAAGAGAATTGCCAGTATTATTGAAAGAGACGATAGTGATAATGACAATGACGATGACGATGACGATGACGAAAATGACAATGATGACGATGACGATGATGACGATGATGATGATGACGATGATGACGATGATGATGAAGACGATGTTGACAATGATAGTGTATTCAGTAGGATAAAGAACATGTTTACAGGTAAATTAGTAGCGTTGGCCCCCGATAAGTGAACCTGCACGGAGACACGGACACCCCCGCCACACATCTGCATGGTCGAGTTCAGGAACCCGCATGGTTCCCATATCACCAGCTGTTGCCTGCAGTCATTCGCGAACGCTTTTATCAATTTAAAACGTTTTCCAGTTCTTAATTACTAACATTACATTTAGTATTAATAGAGCGCATAACAAAGTGAGCGCAAAAGTATGCACAGTATATTAACGGAGTTAATTTTATTATGTTTGCAATTTGTGCGGATTGTAAACAAAAAATTTTTACTGACTGCAGGCGATCGCTGTTTCTACATTGGATTGGGGGCGAAACCGGCCGTCCCCAAAATGACTTACGAACCCTACCAGTGCTGTCCCACTAAAGTTCAGAGCCCCACAAAAGTAGCCAAGGCGACGCCCACCAAGGTTCCGGCCAAGAAACTCGACAAGAAGCCCGCCGTTCCGGAGAAGCTAGCCAAGGGCAAAAACAAAGCACTCGCTAAGCCCGACAAACCGTCTAAGGGAAAAAAAGGTCTATTCGGCTCTGACAATATTTGGTGGTGGTAAACTTTAATTGTTAGAGCTGCTGGCAGTGATTTCAGACGTTAGGAGCGCGTGCGGGCATCAAGGGCACACGAACGTTATCCCCCCCACTTCCCAAACTCTTTTACCATTGTACTGTATTCGCTTAATATTGCATCGATTGATTAACCACCAGCTTTGAATAACCTAGTGTCCCTTGGTCCCTGCAAGCACTTATCGGGGTTGTATGTTGTCTTTATGTATTGCCCATCAAACTGTATGTATTTACATCAAAACAATAGCTTCATTATCACCAAACCTGCTGAATATGTCGAAGGGCGAATGAAGCCTACAAATCTATAATTTTTTTAATAATGTACCTACGTTTTATACAACTAATGTTAATTCGAGAACTGTGGAGACTAAATATTGGGATGTTAGTGATGTTGTAAGAAGGTGTACAAATCGTTCTTTTGATTATAAATTGATTCCAATATTTAGAAATTAATGTGCGAGGTGACACCTTAAAGGCATTTTTTATTTGTACGTATTTTGCCGTGCCATCTTGAAAGACTTATTGTTGTAAGGATTTCATGTTCATATAGTTTTCTAGTCTTCATGAAATCTCATTATTTTGTAATACATTTGATAAACAGTAATTTCTTAGAGTTAAAAGCTATATAGTTCTAATCGTTTTATACTACTAGCAACATTAATATTATTACGATGCGAACGCAATGCCAGACTTAGGTTATATATTTTCTCATTAACTATACTTAATTTTACATTACAATCGAAGTATACTATTATGTAGTTAATCCGTTGCAAAGAATGCCTCGAAGGGTTCATTTGTTTAAATGTGCCCTTCGCTGCTCGGGCTGCGATTGTCTAAATGCCTTCTAGTACTTGATAACGCAGTGCTGGCGTTGTGATACAATGTCGATAGGTTGTATTGTTTGGCCGTAAATTAGCATGGATGTTTAGTTATTTATTCGTTACGTTGAATTTGTTGAGTCGGCGCTGCCACTGTTTTTGTTAAATAAATACATTTTCTATTATGTCTATCTATCATTACTCATTTTCACACACGAATGATGTCAGCATGGTATTGCCGTAGTAGTCCGCGCATGCCAATTATTGGATGTTAACCGGTGAGTTCCTAAAAAGCAAATGGATGTGGTTTCTTTATTCGATATTCTGTTGTTCATAGGACTCTTTAGTCTTTAAGTAACTGTACGAACGTTTTAGGGAATCTATTGGATGAATCCGAGGTTCTGGACTGGATGGTCAAACAGAAAGAAGACGAGAGTATAGAAGAAATAGACAGGGATAAATTATTCAAGTATATCGAGACCAAAGAATTTTTGGCTGTTGTTTTCTGTAAGTAATCAACATTGAATTAAAACTAAGAAATATAATTTTTATATGAATATTAACAGAAGTGCTTTATGTCTTTTGCTTTCAGAAAATGAATTGGTTTATGATACTTGTGTACTTGTGTCCGTGAAACTATACATATATGATACTGTTTTTCTAATTATTGTAGATAAAGAGGAGGATCCAGGAAGCCCAAGGGTTCTTAGGCACGTTGAGCTGATTGACGACGAAGCAGCAGAGTATGGTATCAAGATAGTGAAATGCAGCGATCGTTTGATGGCAAAGAAATACGGCTTTCGTAACCCACCGGGCATCACGTACTTCAGGAAGACGAAATATATCAACTACGACGGAGACATGGACGACGAAGAGGAGATATTGGATTGGTTGACCAATCCGGAAAACATGGAGTTGACAGATCACATCGAGAAGGTCAACAGAAAAATGTTCCAGAAGATCCGCCAAACGTCAGACTACGTGGCCGTATTCTTTTGTGAGTTCCATTACAACTAAAATAATGTCGAGTTCGCGCGTAGGCGTCGTTTTAACAACGATCAATTTCTTTTTATATTGTTCTATCGCAATTCAAATTGTATTGCACATATTACATGTTTTAGACAGTAATGACTGCAAACAGTGTCCCAGAGTGCTGGCTGAGATCGAGCACATTGACGATGACGCGGATGGAGCCGGTATCAACTTCGTGAAGATCGACGATAGGCAGATGGCCAAGGAATTCGGAGTATTCGCGCTTCCAGCCGTGCTGTTCTTTAAATTGGGATCAAAAGACCCTGTTATATACGCAGGTAATAATTTCTAAGTAGACAAAATTGTCTTAGTTAAATTTTAAACTGTATTAACAATATATAAATTCCAGGTGATTTATATGACGAACAACAACTATTGAGTTGGCTTCTTACCCAGAAGAATCCAGCCGGTGACGTTATAGAAGCATTGGAAGGACAAGACTTAATAGATTTGATACAGGAATCCGGATCGTTAGCCGTTTATTTCTGTGAGTTGTCGTGTTTGTTTATTTGCAACACAGAAACCCTTAACACACACATACCACACACTTAACACAAAGATTATGCTCCACTTACACTACAATTATTCTTCTTTCAAACCTTACTTTTTATAAATCAGTAAATAATAATTTAATAGTAACAATTAATGGTTAACATTCTTTCTTATTTATTTTACTAGCTTTTTGTTAGCAAATATCGATTAACTCTATTGACTTTTATTAGGGAACAAAACGTTATGCGAACTATGTAACGCAAGAACGGCAAAAAAGCCAAAAAAACGCGACAGAGACCAGGCCGACGAAGAGGGCCAGGACCAAGAGGGTACTCGTATCCCTGTAGCAATAATATGAGCCTGCAATTTGAAACCTTTCCCTGTATTTTAATTATGAATTAGAATGTTGCATGCGGCATGTCCCCAAGACATATGTATTCACGTAGCATCATACTTTTGCCCTATATACCCCGAACTTCTGTCCCACTTATATATGATTTATAATATGACATTTGGAAATATATCGATTACCTTTTTACATAACCTGAATGGTGATATCCTACCTGTGCTTTTGAATTGTAGATTTAAATAGAGCTCCATAGTGTGAGAACCATTATAATATATAGATCCTATAGTTAGAACAAAACATTCCCAAGTTTCCGTAGATTCGTTTTCAATAGATTCGTTTGTATTGGTTGCAACAGCATATTACCGGTTTGACCTCGTCGAAAATAATAATGTGTACCAAAGAAATGAAATTTAAAGCGGTTCCATTTTAGATGCACTCGACTGTGAACAGTGCGCGGGTATTTTAGAAGAATTGGAAAACATCGATGATGACTGCGACAGACATGAAATCAAATTTGTCAAGACTCAAGACTATTCAATAGCGGAATCGTACGGTGTCACCGATTTTCCAGTTATGGTCTACTTTGAAAACAATATCCCGAACGTCTATGAGGGATCTTTGGCTGAGGAGGAAGAGGTGCTGCAGTGGTTGATTACACAAAAAACTGAAGATCGCATTGAACTTATCACACGAGTAATGTTAGAAAAGATGGTTGAAGAAACTCAATATTTAGCTGTTTATTTCTGTGCGTAATTGGAATCTTGATATCTATTACACTTGTAATGGAGGAAACCTTTCATATATAATATTACGAATTGTTTTTTTTAGATAAATTGAACTGTCATATTTGTGATCATATACTCGAAGAGCTAGAGAAGATTGACGATGAATGTGATGTCTACGGCATTCATATGGTCAAGATTCAAGATCCACAGTTAGCTAAGCGATATTCTATTAAGACTTTCCCAGCTATGGTATATTTCAGGTAAGATTTGTTCAAGAACATCATAATAAATATATAGAAAATTATTTCTGACAAAATTAAATTACTTTTACATTTCAGAAATGGAAATCCGCTGCTGTTTGAAGGCGATCTGCAAAATGAAGACTCAATTCTAGAGTGGCTCATCGATGACGATAATCGTGAACTAGCGGATGAAATTGAATCTGTAAACGACAGGATGCTCGAAAGACTTTTACTGGAATCACATCTTCTTGCGGTCTTCTTTTGTAAGTCCCACAGTTAAAAAAAGATTACGACCTTTTTTTATAAATGGAAATGCAAAATTAAGAATACCTTTGTTATTTTAGATGATGACGAGGATTGTCCAGAATGTCAGGATATTCTTGAAGAACTAGAACAGATAGACGGTGAAGTGGATCAATTTGGCATCGATTTTGTCAAGATCGCCAGCCCCGAAGCAGCGGCTGCGTACAACGTCGTCAACATACCCTCGCTCGTATATTTCCGGAAGAAAGTGCCAATGTTGTACGACGGAGACCTGCATCAAGTGGACAGAGTCCTGCAATGGCTGACGTCTCAGGATGTTTTTGAGATTAAAAACGAAATTGAGGAAGTCAACAGAAAAATGTTGGACAAACTTTTGGAAGAAAATGAATTTCTGGCGGTTTATTTCTGTACGTGTTTAAATAAAAATTATATTTTACAATGTACTTGCCACTTTTTCAACACATGCTAAGTTAATTTTGATTACAGATGAAAAATCAGCAGAAAGCCGACAAGTTTTGGACAAACTAGAGAACATCGATAGTGAGACTGACAATTTGGATATTACATTTGTAAAAATGCATGACCCTCGGTATGCGCGCAAATGGGGCGTAACAAAGTTGCCAGCTATTGTATACTTTAGGAAACGCTTCCCGAGTATATACAGAGGTATTTATTGTAGATTTTATCAGTGAAGACACAACGACGGTGAATGGCTGGAACGGTTATTTAATGTTTTACATTCCAGGTGACATAATGAATGAAGAGGAGGTATTGGAGTGGCTTCGAAAAAATAGATTCCGGCAGCCAGAGCTGAACATCTTCATGTACGCGTTGATAGCTCTTTCGATAGCGTTCGTTATGTACACGGCTTTCTTGCTTCAGTGCTTCAAGCCGTCCAATCCGACGCCCGCTCAGCATCCGAAGCAGGCGTGAAAATTATTTACAGACTTTAAATCGTCTTACTTACATTACGAGTATGACTTAAGGCTCCACGGCCACAATATGGACTCAAGCAACATCTCGTCTAAACTGTTCCATTTCGACGCTCACCAGACGGTGGTCCGTCAAAATGGATCCTAGTATCAGACTACACACCTTTGGGATCAAACTTTAACTTTGATAGAGACTTTAGACGTAAAAGTATTGAAGTTAGTCATATTCCTCCATAATTATGCTGACGCCTGCCTGTTTTTGCGTCAATCTCATTTTCCTCGAATTATGCCAGTGAAATGATTAGTGTAAATTTTATAGGTCAATATGCTTATCCATCTTTGTATAACATTTATGCTCTGAATTATAACATTAATATTAGGAAGTTTTCTGGAATGCAATTTGAATACTGCTGTTTTCTTTTTGATTGTGACAATGGCGTTCAACTTAGTTTTGTGGCATTTTGGATTTCGTTTCTTCGTTAAGACTGTAATAACTTTTATTCTTCTGAAATTCTCTTCCTACTTTAATGTTGTTCAGTCCGTATCACTTCGAACTGTTTCTTTTCTGCGATTAACGACGTTATTCGAAAGACATTCGGTTTATAGATACAATAATAATTTTATAATCATAAATAATAAATTGTCTGTTAAGCGTAAAAGCGAACACTCATTAGTGTCTAAGAATCTAGTTAGGTTTGATTCGTTTGTATCTTTAAAAAGGAAACCGTTATAAAAAGATTTTAGAAGAAATCATGCAATCAACTTTTTGTTTGATTTAAAACACAATTCGGTGTTGAATTTTCTGCGTGTGTCCTGTATTTCTTTGTAATTGTTTTAATTTGCATAGACAAGATGACTTTCTTCTTTTGATTCATTGTTCTACTTTATCTGTCTTTCCATTGGGCGGGGAATTATTTGAATGGTTGTTGCTACGGTACCCTATATATTATGTTCTTCTCCTGCTTCCTTCTCATCTTTATTGGTGTTTTCTTCCCTTCTATTTCTTAATTTAACTTACGTTTATTGCGTAAAACTATCTTAACACTAAGTAACGTAGCATCATGCCCTGCATACTTTGCATCATTCCCGCTCTTATTTATAATCTGTTTATCAGTAAGTTCTAGTTATATGTAACATGCATGAATTTATGTGCTGATACCTTAATAGTAAGTATACACTGGTTCGTATCTCAGAATACAGATAATACGAGAGTTTACTGACGTCATTATAACACAGTTTTGATTTTGTCGCGTAATATGAGATTTATCAAAGGTTATACTTTTAAATGTAACACGCCAGATGAATTGAAGCAATTGAAATTTAGACGGTGCATGAAATGCATCACATTATACTGAACAGCCTTAGCTATGTGTGGCCACGGACGAACTTCCATTTTAAGCGTGTCTATTCTTGTAGAAATCCTTTATCTATTAATACGTATTTGAAAAGGCATCGACCGCGCTAATATGGCCAAACAACACTACAACTATATTCTGACATACGAACGTTTGAAATTAGAAAATGATGAAAAGATTGTGTCCGCATTATAACTAGAAAAATACTGAACACATTTATTCGTACGAATTTGTTAAATTATAATGATGCCTTCACGAAACGGTAAGGAATCGTCCACACGAATATATAAAACTTGTGCTCAAGAGAGCGCGCGCGATAGAGCGTTCGCGTCGGAAACTTATTTAATAATGTTGTATATAATAT
>DWMP01000055.1:0-13016 GCA_018245295.1 Agara epimachia | reverse complement strand
GTACGAAATACATGTAGTAGACAGGATGTCCCGTAAACATTGGACCGACAGGATGTGGATAATACAGCGGGTCACGCTACACGAGAAACGCGAAATTTTATAGTAACATTCATTGTACACTAGAGCTTTGTGAATAAAACATTGGACACGCATTCAAAGATTCCACATTTATTCAAGTTTAAGAATAAACGTCCATATCGAGAGAACAAACGGAATGACGGCGACCTTGAAAGTAACGAACGCTAAAGCAGCTGCGCACACGTCAGTACTTTGACAATGAAACAGTTATTTACTTGGGATATGGGTCACGACCAGTCCTCAGTGTGAAGTCTCATCGTTAATCTACAAAGTTTACCGAATCTAATTCAAGCAGTTCATTTTTTAATCTCAATAAATAATAAATCGTATCGATAGTCAGGTACTTGATTAACATATTTTTTTTAATTTTTTTTTTACCCTTTTATTGTTCCACCGCTGGACCGGGTCGCCTCTCATAGTGAAGGGTTTTAGGCCTTACTCTACCACACTGATCAAGTGGAGATTGTGGAGACTTCACACACCTCAGAAACACATTATATTATTACATTTTTATAGCATCTCCAAGGTACGAAAGTTTCCTCACGACATTTTCCTTCACCGTTGTATCCGGTGATATTTAAATTCCAAGTTTAAAACGTCGACATGTACCTTTTTAATCGCCGTACTGTGTAGTGTTGTAGAAGCTCATAATGTACGTGATCGTCACCCGTTCGCTACGTTTAACTCGTTAATTAATCGATAACTAATTCGTTAAGTCGTTAATTAACCGTAAAACGCATAACACCACCGTCGCCAATCGACTGTTGCTACCGTGAAATAAATTAAGTCTGTTTTATAAATAAACACCGCAAACCGCTTACACTTTACCGATAACCAAGCGGGTGTGTGTGAGAGAGAAAGGAAATATACCAATAAATAAATAAATGTTAATAATAGAAAGTTACAAACATCACAATCTTTACACGAGGAATGCGGTTTGAGCCTTAACAATTTGTATGAAACATTGCACACCGCATGGGACGCTTCTACTATTTTTTATTTACTTTGAAAGTGGATCAAGTAAATTTAAGTTCGGTTAATATTGAATGATTACTTACAATATTATATTTAATGCGACCGCATAAGAATGTTTTGTGATGTGATTTTTCTTTATAAATATGTATAATAAGTGTGGATAATGTGTTGTTACCTCGACAACGTTGGCGCTGAGCTCGTCGCTGGCCGGCTTGTACTTGGCCATGTCCTGCTCCAGGGCTATCAGACGGACGGAGGGCACCTCGTCCTTCTTCATGCCGAAGAACTCCAAAATCCTGAGATTAGGTACACGTTATGTATAACCGAGGCGAATTAAAGTCATCGAATGAAATTAATTTTTTAATCGAATCGCATTAACAGTAACCATTTGAGTCGATAGCGATTGAACAGCACTTTTGTGGCAAACATAATCACGACTCTCGATGAACATTAAACTGATCATAATACAATACTGCGATTAATGTAAGAAAATATTACTCGTGCAATTGTAATCCTGGTAAATGAGGAAGCACGCATACGAAGGGTAATGTGGCTCACCTCTGGTGGTCGTCCTCGTCGGTGTCGATGGCCACGGACATGATCTTGTCGCGGTAGCTCTTGGCCACGGGCCGGAGGTCGTCCAGGTATTTCTCAAAATCGCCATTTTTCTATAAACAATAAAAACAACCTTCATAAAAAAAAAACTTTTTTAATGCCAGTATATTTTATTACAAACAAAAATACAACAATATATACAGATAACGACAGATGTAAATGTTCAGTTAGCAATACATATGGAACCTGTTATTATTTCATAAAAAATCATAATCATAAAAAATCATTTCATAAAGAATCTATTACTAGTGGTTATTACTAGCTATTTCTAATAGATTATTCCATCAAATATAGGGTCGAGCAAAGTTCATTGATGTTAGCTGGTGGGTCAACGGCCTTATGAGATGTTTGGACAAACAGCGGACGTGACTTTTTCGATATACCAGAATAAGTACATAAAAGTAAATAACAATAATACTATATGCACCAACCAACAAATCTTACTGTACACAAAATCGCGATATTCGAAATGGAAATATAATAGTTTCAGAACTTCAATTAAACTTAATCAACGAAAAGTATGCTAAATTAATTCACACATGTCCGATTAAGCTGCAATCGTGATGATTTTTAGACGATATTCAATTCATATCCATTGTAACATCGACCCGAATACGTCAGCTTAACGCAACAAGTTCCCGACGAGAGACGAGACAGAAAGTCATATGGTTACTTTCACAACGCGGCCGGCGAGAGTGCATAGCTCGCGACCTCGTAACTACATACATAGTTGAAGAGTTCCCTGTCTCTACATACATCACTGCGTAGTCACGCACGATCGACCTTTACGGTGTCAATACTATACTATGAATCACGAATATTGCCAACACAACCATATTTTAGAGTATTCAAGATCTCTCAATGGTATGTTCCATAGTGACATTGTCTCAAATGTAGGCGAAATAGCATAGAAAAGATAGGTAATCTCCTATGGTTGTCTTCGAGTGTTTGTTAAACACTTAAAAATTTAATTACGCACTTTAAAATACAAGTTCATATGAAGTGTATTTTTAAGTTTTCTAATGAATGAAGAAATAATATGTCTCTAAAGACAATCCATAACCAGACATTTCGAAGAGTCATATATTGGTAGAAAACAGAGATTACGCTTAAATTTGTACAGATATAGAATACATACATGGATACAGAGTATACGAAAAATTGCAACAATTTAAATAATGTTGCAAAACAATCTGAACTTTGTGTAACCTCTGTTTTGTTATCTTAAAATGTATACATACTTGCATATCTTGCAATTGCATTTTATCTTTTGCATAATGGTAACAAGAGGTATACATAACCAGGTCCCGAACAACAAGATAACTGAAAGGTTAACTGAAAAAAAAATTCATGTGACCTACACTTATTTTCTGCAAAATGTATAACTTGATTAATGAAAATTATTAAATTAATTTCTCATCTGCAATAAGATCACAAATTTGTCAAGTCCTTGGAAAATATGTCTTATGTACTAAGATAATAATTAGACATATTATTATTTTACGATCAGGCTCCTAACGGGATAGACAGAAAGCACCGAGTGACAAATACCTCTATCCTTACCCTATATACTATCCTTACAAACCGTGTTTCTTCTACATGCGATTGAGATGAGGTTATTAAGTCAAGTATGTGGATTAACTCTTCCCTTAGCATATTGTAATACAACTGTAAGACACTTTGACACATTATATAACTGACCTTGGACAGGAACAGCAGCAGGTGGTATTTGATCTGGCCACCGAAGATCTTGGAGGCGGTCTCATGGGAGAACTCGACGATAGTGGGCATGCTGTGCACAAACACCCAGGTCTTGAGTGTGTCTTCAATGTATTCATCTTCATATTTGACACGCGGGTCTTCAAACTGTAGACGAATAGTATCAATTACTATACATTTCACTCCATTCTCATATAATACCGGTTATCTATTGATAACCTATGACAAAGTGAGCGTCGTTTAAAAACTTCACTGCATTTGTTTATCAAAAGATAATGAAAAATGGCCATTAAATTATATAATTTATTCTTATCACTTAAATGTTGTTATCATTATATTTTACATTAAATGATAATGGTACTAATAAATCTGTATTAATAACAAAGTTATTTGCATGTATGGTTAAATAGATTTAACAAAAAATGTAAGAAATGCTTATCAATTTAGCTTGTTACAATTTAACATTGTAAATTTTACTTTAACCTGGCCAATGCCTGGAATATAGGCCAACAAAATAATATATTCTATATACAAAATAATATATACTAATGACCTATATTAATCCTTTATCTTATATATCTGTTAATTAATAAGTCATAGTATGTTGTTACTAGGTTATTGGTAGACGCTCTTCGCGATTCTGGAAACCAGTTTGGTTTTTTGTTTCAACTTAAATTGTTATCATATTTAAGATGTCAGTAAGTTGATCAACCTGTTTTTTTATACTCTTGATCGATAAAAAAATTTCATATCTTCTCGAACACGAGAGAAATTAATATTCCATTAATATACAAGAACCAGTTTTGTTTTGTTTATCCATTTTCTCAATATTAAGATACTTCATAGTTTTCTGACAAATGGTAAATGACATATTCTAATAAAATTGATAAACCAATTGGTTTAGTATTACAATACATTATTTAATTGTTTAATACCAAAATATCAATGTGTCTATATTTTACGAGTATTAAATTGTAGAACATAATGGACAGCTATACAATTTATCAATAAGAATCTTTGAAATATTGAAATATGTAAAATATGGAAGACTTACGTTTTTGAATAGGACAATGTCTTCAGGGGAGGCTTCCAGTTCCTCAATCAGTTTCTCATCGTTGACAACTGCAAACACTTGGTCATCAACCTGACCAGCAAGACCATAGAATGTCTTCGCCTTATCAGTACCTTGCTCGGGGAAGAAACCGAACACAACCACAGGGTTGACAGCTGTAATTTCTTTGAACTCCTCGGCATTTGTAATCAAGATTGCCACTGGGCCGGTCTTCTTCTTTAACCATGCAACAATATCTTCAGCCTGACGACCACCTAATAAAAATAGAATAGTAAATTTTTGGCTTGTTTTTCTTACTTGTGCTATGCTGAATTTGCTTAGAAGATAACTTTTAAAGCAATTTAACTATATAAGTATTTATTTAATATATTCTATATCCTGAATAACATTCTCCTACAATTAAAGTTAATTTATCTAATTACAGCATAACACTAAGTGACCATAATAATGTTTATAAAACACTGATTTACTGCTAGTATTAACAGTTACCGATTGAGCGTCACTAAATACGAGATAAACTTTATTGCCACTTCAACAAAGTGAAACGAGATACTAGTTTATACCAAGTACTCGAATAAACAAATTTTAATAAATGGAATTTTAGAAAAAAAATACTACCTGTGTAATCTATTTGATTTCCTTTCTTGAAGAACATGAGTGTCGGGTAGCCTCGAACTTTGTAGATTTCGGCGAGGTCTTGCTCCTGTGTCGCATCCACTTTAGCCAATTTGATGTTGGATCCTTCTTCGGCGAGTTTGGTGGCCGCCTTCGCGTACTCCGGCGCGAGCGATTTGCAGTGACCGCACCATGGAGCATCTGTGACGTATACATGTTTGCGGTGAAAATGCCGCCCGGCAAACTATGAGCCCGGCCGACAGTACGATAGTAATACCTACATTATGAAATAAAAGTCACAAAAGAGAATATTTAGATTATAACACTTTGAAAGTTAATTTTACATTATCACATATTAGTTTAGAAAACTTACAGAACTCCACTAGAATGTGATCTGTCGTAGATAGAACGGAATCGAAGTTGGCTTTGTTTAGAATGTAGACGTTATCTTCTATAGGAATATCCTCATCTCCTAAAGCAGCGCCCAAAAGGGCTATAGCCACTGAGAATAACAGAATTCGCATCTTGAATTGGCGATCGCTGAACAATTACTACTTGATTCTTTGAAGATGAGGCTCTACAAAATGCCGAATTTGCCACTTCATTCGCACTCACACCGACTCACTTGACGTGGCAGCGTCGATCGTGTGTTTGGCCGTGATTGGTTAGTTTTATTTCTTATACGAAATACCGACAAAATGATTTAAATGACATCGGATAAAATAAAAATAATAATTAGTTTAAAAACATAATGTTCAATTTCATCCGCTATTAGCTATTTCTTTACTTACATTTTTCCCTATAATAAATATTAAATCTCGTATAATATAAGCAAATTTCTATAACTAATAAATTCAGGTCTAAAATCTTATTTTTACATTACTTTCATTAATATGTTTTGTTGATACCCAGAAACTCTTGGGCAAGGCGTTGTAGACATTTGTGATTTCTACCTACTAAAACCCTCCCGATAACGAAAGCTTGCTATGCATGTTACGAGAAGAGCTTGGCACTGGGATCGTCTACGAGGAATGCGACCTTTAACTCACCCAATCCGACCCATGCGCTCTCACCAAAAGAGCTCGTCTCGGGACTACAACCCCCAATCATCCCTTACCATTTTAGGCGCGCCCTCTTGGAGCTCTCATCAAGTATCAAGTTTTAGAGAACCCTTCCCTTCCGGCAGACATCATAATTCATAATTACTTTGTTGTTAATTTTATTCTATGATTCATTTTGTTTTTGTTGTTTTCAACTCTCTGTTGTATTATACATTGGTTTAAGTAAAGATTTTTTCAAATCCCAGATTTTTTGTTGGCATAATGTATTCAACGCATGTACCACGTACCCAAGTGACATTTTTTCTCCTATCTGCTGTGTATTAACAAAATTGTCAATGTCAATTTGACGGTTAATATAAGTATTGTTTATTTTTGCATCAAATTAAAAGTACTTAACAATTATGAGATGGCAAGAAATCATTTTCATTTGTTCATCGAGTTGTTGTTGTCTTATGTGAAGATTAATGTCTAAAAATATTTTGAACTAAACAAGATGTAGCAACGTATGAATAAATATGTCCTCTGAATTGGTAATGTATAGGTACCGTACACATATTGTACGCTTTTGTAAGTTATTTAGGTGATGATTTTAAAGAAGTTTTATTTTCATAAACATGTATCGTACGTTACACATATTTATACAAATATGTATCCTATGCGTCTAATTTAAATATCGTTAGTCGGTTCATAATAAATTGATTGTTAGTATATTTTGATTTAAACTGGAACATCAGTATTAAGAGCGTAAATATAAAAAATAGATGTCATAAAAATATTTATAATAATCTTATAATTGGCAGACTATCCACAGTCACATAAAACTAAATCAAATATATTGGCCTTCGCACCAACAGACTAAAGATTTTATTTTAGAATTTTATATTTGGACTTCATCCAATTTTTATACCCAAGCACTTCCAACGACCAGTAATCACATGGATTTCATGGCTACTGTGGTTTAGGGAAATTGTAACAAAACATAAGGTATGTCAATTATTTCACCATAAAAACAATTATGTGACTGTGGAGTTAATATTTTTGAATATCAAGTGATTGCATTGTTTATATACAAATTTGAAGTGTTATGCTATAAGTCTGTCTGATATTGAGGCAAAACAAAAAAGTGTGACAATTTTTTCATATATCAATAATAATTGAAACTGTTACCCTTGGAGTGTCCTGCGGTGTGTAAACTAACTTCATGTTCATGTCAATTTATGAATTATAAATAGCTGTAGACGTAGTTAGTCATATAACATAGGCATTCCAATTAATAATGGTCACTTACTGGAATCTATAAATGATAATGGTAGCAAAATTTGTTGCTGTCATTTACAGATGCCAGAACTAACCGTGACATCAGAAATATATCAAGAGTATGATTACAAGACTAAAATAACACCGAGCAAAGAAGGAAGTAAGTGATTAATTTAGGGGGATTACAAACCCTAACTTTTTTTTTAAACAAAAGTAACCTAGCAAATAGGGAGCCGGGCCACCTGATGGTAAGTGGTCACTGTCGCCTATAGATATATGCAACACCCGAGCAGTTGCCCATGTGTTGTCGGTTCTGAAGGAGAGCTCTTGTAAGGCAAAAACATAAGAATATGACATGACAAGAGAAATGTTTGTTGTCCTTCGATTTTCTCTTTCTTCATTGTCATCATTGTCATCCTCGGACTGTATTAGACCATGCTAGATATAAGCCTACATCTACTCTGACCATGATGTTGATATTTAAATGTTTGGTGTTTCGGTCTGAAGCATATATTTGCCGGTCCAAGTGTTTAAGAAAGACGACGTTCTCGGTTCCCAAGAGTAGCTTCCCATTTGTAACAGCTTGGATATTAATTAATACTGACCTCAGTCATCTATAAAAGTAAATAAAATCGGAGTGTACGCTTTATACTAAATACACATGTATACACGGTACATATACCAAAATAACATTTTTAATGTTTTAGTCTGTATGTCTGTCAATTTCTTCCAGCTAATTTCAGGAAAGGCTGGACCGATTTTGACGGAACTTTCACTAGCAGATAGCTGATGTAATAAGGAGTAATTTAGGTTACTTTTATTTTAGAATTACGTAAACTAATGCAGACGAAGTCGCAGGCACAGCTAGTATTAATATACATATACTTGGACTAATGTTACTCTCTCTGGGATAAATATGAAATTATCATATTAATTACTATTATTTATTTTTCCAGATGTTATATCAGAGTTTCCATTTTTATTGTGCAAGAAGGAGAATAAGAAAAAATTTGATAAAGACGATGATTTGGATATTGAAAGACCACATAAAGAAGTCATTAAAATAGGTTTTTATGTCACATAAATATATAGAGAATAGATTTCATAGATTTATGAGTGATGCAGCGTTTTTATATCCACTAGTGGGCACTCTTGCACAATTGCAGTCGTGGAGCATACCCGAAAAGTTTAGAAGAGAGATTGGTTACTGGCCGGCCTGTCCATCAGATTTGTTTAAAACATACTTAAGGTTACATGATTGAAGTAATTTTGTAAGGGCATGTGGAATTTACAAGTTTTTTAGTTACACCCTACAAGTATGCAGTGTTAAATATAGCAAACGTGATAAAGAAAAGTTTTATATTTTCAGAGCACAGTTTCAAAACAAAAATAGCTTTAGTGGGATTACAAGTGTGGAGAGGTGCATTCCTATTGGCCGACTTACTCATATACATGGGTGTGAAGGGAGAATTACAGGGCAAGAATGTGTTGGAACTAGGGGCTGGCACGGGGCTCACCAGTTTTGTGGCAGCCATTTACGCTAAGAAAGTTGTTTGTACAGGTATTATGATTGTTTAATTTGTTTTCTTTTTAATTTGCATGTACTCGATTCTTCTGATAATTCCAGGCCTATTGAATCTATCGTTACCCTGGCATCCCTGACTTGTATTTACATGACAATAAATTTATACATCAATGCTTCTCTAACCTATGTATCCAATATTTGTGAAATTTCATAACCGTATATCATGATTTCAATTGCAAGTAAGTATCCAGTCAAACAAGAGAAATTTTTGTACCTTCACCATAATTACAGTGAAAAACTAGTAGCTATAGTTCATTGAATTATCCAATAGCTTCTCTTGTTATAGACATAGACTTAGGGGGCATATTGGAACTGATCAAACAAAACGCGAAGTACAATGCGAAGCTAATGAAATCACAGTTCAAAGTCATGGCGCTGGATTTCAGCGATACGAACTGGAATTCAAATTTAGAATGTGAAATTAAAGGAGCGGACATTGTTATTGCTGCCGATGGTATGTAATATTACTATTTCTAAGCAAACACCTTCAAACTACTCTTTTATAATTGAACAGCTGTATACAGACACTATGATTTTAATGGTAATGGCCGATTCCAATATCCGACATATCTCTGAGAGAAGCAAAAAAAAGTGTTGACACCATCTATTTTTATTTTTACACTTACTACTCAGACGCAAAGGTTTGAAATATTTTTTTTTGCGTATACAGAAAAATGTTTAGTGTCCGTTTATTACATTAATTTCGGTTTTTTTTCTGATCCTTTCATTGTTCCACTGGGGAACACAGGAATTTTTCATGACGTTGGTAAGTGTATGACCAGCCAACGAAGAATTCAATTAAAAAAGAATTTTTAATACTATCTACATTTCAGTCATTTACGACGACGACGTGACGGCAGCGTTTGTGGCTACGGTACAAAGAATACTGAACACTAATCCGCCCAAAACGGTATACGTGGTATTAGAAAAACGGTACGTGTTCACGATAGACCACTTGGACTCGGTGGCGCCCTGCTACGAAACATTCCTGGCGTTACTCGACAAGGTGAAGACGGAAAACGTACATTCCCAGTGGACGGTCGAACAGCTGTCTCTGGATTTCCCGAAGTACTTCACGTACGACCGCGTCAATGAGTTGGTCTTATGGAAAATAACGTCTAAACCGAATTGACATCGGCGAATGAAAAGACAATCAATTGTTGTGATATTAAATGTTTTTTTGAAAATTCAAAATCTTTTTCTTTATTGCTTTAAAAATTTATGTAACGTAAGTATCAATTGATAGTACAAAATTAATTTTATAGTTTTAACTATTCAACAGATCAAACGTAGGCAGGGAAGTAATAAAGTTAATATGTTGACTTAAATCTTTATTTTAATTTGGTATGTATATCTACTACTTTTAATACTATTCAGAAAAAATACAATTTCGTTTACTTAAAATATCAATAAATATAAAAATAAATAAATTGTTTACAAAAACAATAATTTGAACACACATAGGTACAACGTAGAAAGTTAATTGAGATAATAATTATTGGTAATGAGGATTTTGGAAAAATCACACATTGGGAGAAAGTTCATATTATTTCTGTGTGGGCCAAAATTCGTTGTATTTTGTGAGGAAAGTCTTTCTGAGTTCGGAATTTCTCGCCTGCTGGTCCTTCTCTTTGCTCAGAGTTTCAATACTCTGGCCCACGCAGAGATCTCCGGTGAAATGTATGATCACCACTTGAGTGTTAAATGAAACATTTTTATCCGGAAACTGTTTAGAATACGTCTGGGGTCCAAAGTCCATGGAGTAAGGCAAAGAATAGTCTTCTGCTGTAAACAATACTATTGTGACAAAAAAATATCCGATTGAAGCAAAGGTTCTTGGATAATTTTCATTGGCAAAAAAGATTATTATCGATAACTTTAATTGACAAAAAAGATTACTGTCGATAACTTTGCATGGCAAAAAAGATTACTGTAGATAACTTTGAGTGGCAAAAAAGATTACTGTCGATAATTTTAATTGAGAAAAAAGATTACTGTAGATAACTTTGAGTGGCAAAAAAGATTACTGTCGATAACTTTGAGTGGCAAAAAAGATTACTGTAAATAATTTAGTTGGCAAATAAGATTTTAAATCTCAGACCATTGATGAAAGGACATTGGCTGACTTACG
Source organism: Agara epimachia (assembly GCA_018245295.1). Lineage (NCBI taxonomy): Eukaryota > Metazoa > Arthropoda > Insecta > Lepidoptera > Hesperiidae > Agara > Agara epimachia. Next base: position 1,908 of record DWMP01000055.1, on the reverse strand, counting down.
TGCATTGAAATCCTCTGCATCGTGCACGGACGAGTCGCCCGTACACTCTGGCCCGCAGCGGCCGTCCTTGAGGATGCCCCTCATGGTCGTCAGCTTGCTGATCGCCTTCTCGTTACTCTTACCATTCTGTTCGCTCTTGTGCTTGTCGATGTTGCGTAAGAATTTTTTCATCTGCAACCACTTTAAATTTAACAGTTCTTGTATTGTAAGCTTGTAATTCAAAGAAACGTGCGAAAAATTTATTTAAACATATCTATTTACTTACAAACATGATTCAGCATGTGTATTCCATATTTTTATGTCGACTGATAACGAAAACATTTTAAGGTCGCAGCTTATCAGGATATCCAAAGCGTATGTATATGTAGACTATAAGGAAAACTCGAAGCTGTACAGGTTACTAATCTTTCGGCGCTTAGTGCAAGAGATATTTTATTTAAAGAACTGGCGTTTGCTTTTTACACTCATATGTATCTGCAGAATTTGTATCCCAAACCACTAGGCTATCACTGCTCACTATAACTGTTTAATACATTAAATTGCAACGTGCAATTAATCTATATCCTAATTTTTTACAGCTTTGAATCTTTAACGATATAGGTACGCCATAAGACCATTGCTACCCCTACTAATACTTTTAAGCGACTCAGTAAAGTAAAGGCCTAAATATTGAGATAGGTAGGTTATATATGGATATCGTTATATAAGAAAATCCGTTAAATTATAATTTAAATAATAATAATAATAAGCGAAAACGTGCTCACGGTTTTAGACATTTTCTTTGGCGGATCTGGATAGGAAATTTTGGGCTCCCCAGGATTTGACCCAACGACATACATGGTGCTCTTAGGTATGTCAAAGTCTGAAAATCCCGACGCCTGTCCCTCTATCGATTCTCTTGGACCTCCCGATACGGTCGAGGATTTACTGTTACTGGGAACATAGGCAGATTTGCTAGAGTTGTCTGGCTTCGCCTTTTGGACAGGGCCTTTGGTTTTGCTATTCTTCTTATGTTTCCTTCGCACGGGCGATTCGTCCCCATTTGAGAGGCTTTCGTCTGATGTGGAGGGAAACACCTCATTCAGGCTCAGCACTTCCAGGTTACATTCATCGAGATTTAATAGGTTGTCGGAGTTTGCTACTTGGCAGAGATGGTCGGTCGAGTGAATGCTAATGAAAGATTTCTGGCTCGAACATAGTCCGGCTTCTTCGCCGGTAGGAGACGTCTTCTTAGAAACGGTGACTGTGAAGTTTTGAAGCGTGTAAAGAAATTTGAAGAACAGGTAATGTTACATAAATAATCCTGTAACTTATGTACTTTAAATACAACAAATATGGATACATATTCATACCGGAGTAAGTACAGCTATCTGTTGGATTGCAATTGATAACGTCGCCTGCAATGTAACATGTTCATATTAATTTATCTTCGTCTATGTCCTGTCCGTAATTTATTCATTTATCCTTTATTGTTTTATACTATGGCCTTTAAACATTTGTAAATACCTATAAGAGCAGTTCCGAGGGTATTTTTGGCATTAAATGTCGCGTACATATTTTTCCTTCTGCAGAATCTTTTATATTGGTTAGTGTAAGATAATAAGTAAACATGCAAGATTCAAAGATATTTTACCTCTGTTATCCACCCCATCATTTGTACCACGTGTATCTAATTTACAATTATCTGGTAATTTGTGTGCATTCTTCATATATGACATATTTAACAATAAATTTCAGTGTGTGAACTTTGTCAAATATCTATCCATTTTCCGTTGGTGACACTTGACAGTTCAAATTTCGATTGTTTCTTTTGTGTATATGCTAACATCTATTCAAAACTCTAACGTAACTAATAAAATATATATATCAGACGGTTAAGTAAGAAGTCAAAAACAAATAAGCAACAAA
>DWMP01000054.1:0-13017 GCA_018245295.1 Agara epimachia | reverse complement strand
CCGGAGCCGACTGGAGGCCACCGAGCGTTAGGTTTGCCCTTTGTAACGCCCAGTTTTAGAATTTCACATGAATAGAAAAAATTAAACGAAATGGAAAAAATTAAATTAAAATCAAAAAGAAAGTACACATAGCGAGACAAGTACAGGCGGTGTGTAGTTACCGCATGTGCGCGACGAGGTCGCTCCGCTTGTAGAAGCGGCGGCGGCACGCGGCGGCCGCGCACGCGTGCGGCGCGCGCCGCTCGTGGTCGCGCTCCACGTGCGTCTTGAGCTGCGCAACAAGCACCCATCAGTGTCGCCCGCCCGTCAGCCGACTTGCAACATTGTGTTTTACACACACGCGATTGTACCAGTATGCATATTCCATCTCGAAAGCAGAACTAGGGCAAACACAGGGTTTGTTTTTTTTTAGGCTTTTTCTCCCGGTCCACTATAGCCCGAGGGGCACAAAGCCGAAGTAATTAAGATGACTAAAACGTGACCTTCATTAAATGTATGTATGTATGTAACTGATAATGAATAAAACAATTTTAATTTGAAATTGAATTTGAATTTGAATTAGAGAGATAGATCTCTGGATGGATTTTTTATTCATATACAGGGGAAATTTAAAAAGATTAACGATCAGTTTGTATCGGTATACCATCCAAGCGGCTTTGAACTGCTTGCCGCACTGTTCGCACATGTGGTTGAGCGGCGTGGCGGCGTCGGGCGGCGGGTGCTTGGCGGCGCAGTGCTTGGTGAGCGTCGAGCGGTACCCGAAGCGCAGCCCGCACTGCCGGCACGCGTGGCGCCGCAGCCCCGGCTCGTGAGTACCTACATATCACAGCAGAGTTTACATATCATACTGAATCCTACAATACATAAATTACAACGACTTATACTCATAGAGATTATTGCCTTGTCACATTCTATAACCATAGACAATACTTTTCTGATGAAATGAAACAAAAATAATGCTTTGCCTAATTATAATTGGGATTAATTGAAGCTGCATCATGGACTCATTGAATTTAGACATTCGTCATTTTTTAATCTCCTCGCCAAAAGATTGCAATTCACAATGGATCTCCTAGATATCTATCGTCTTAACAGTGTCCTATATTAAAATCCATAATACCGTAAGCAAAAGTTCGTTTATAGCACGGGAACGAAGCGAACGAACACATTTGTAATTTGAAAATTTTCCAAAACTCTCACCCATATGAGATTTATAGTTGTCCTTCTTGTTGAAAACTTTACAGCACGTGCGACACACGAACAACACCCGCTTGTTCTCCTTCTTCCTTCCCCTGCCGGTCTTCTTCTTCTCGTCCAGAACGGGCGCACCCCGCTCCGCTTGCGTCTTGATCGTATCTTTTATCTCCACTATGATCGGCACGATATTGGCCGGAAGCCCTCTATGGGTGCTCTCTTCTTCGTTCGGCTTCTCCGTCGCCGCCTCGTCCACATCGCCGACGGCCCCGACGCCCATGTTCAGCATGTCCGTCAACTGTTCAGCGTCTATTTCGCCTTTCAAACTGATTATGAACGTGTCGTCGTCCTCGGTGGATATGTATTGCACGTTGTTCTCCCCGATCAGCTGGTTCAGGTTCGCCGCCAGACTGGTACTAGCGTCCAGATCTACGTCGCTTTCAAATATCGTCGCGCATTCGTTGACCGCGACTAGAGGGTCTTGAGCGGCCGGTTGTCTCGTTTGCATCATGCTGGCAATGTCGGGTACGTTCAACAGTTCGTCGGGGAGATCCTCCTTGCCTTGGCACAGTGCGCTCACGATGTCCTGGTCCGCGCTTTTGCCCACGTCGATGAAGTCAAACTGTATCTCGGCGTTCTTGTCGTTGATGCAGTAGTCGATGTCATTGGAGTTCATATTGAACATGTAGCTGCTTTGAAACGCATCGAAATCTATATCGTTATACAGCAGCTCGTCATCCAGAGAATGCAGATTCATCTCTTTCAAAAACTCTATCTGCATGAGGTTATCGTAGTTATTGATGTCATGTTGGTTCGTAGCCGCGCTATTGAAGGGATTCAAAGCGTCATTCTGCGTCGACATTGTCATGTAATCGTCCTCAGCTGATAGGATATCGTCGACAATGTTATCCACGGTTTTATTTGCGTCTATGTTCATTTGATTCAATTTTTGCTCCTTGGTCGGTTCGTTATTTGCGTGATGCCTGCAAATATAACCGGAGAACATATCGAATTGCAATTTTAGATCTGTGTATTGTTTTAAACATTCCTACTATGAAAACTTGTAACAGTTAAAGCATAAATAACAAGTCTCGCAAATATATCATCTAAAATCGAGTACCCATGTTTTGTGACCTTGCCCTTTGAATTAAAATATGGTTTACTAAGTGTATGGGTTCTAAACATATATCGTTATTCCTTTAAGATTTGTAAATTCAATATGACTATGTTTTTGTTAGTGTTATGAGCTAACTGGTCCTTCGAGCCGGATGAATTACGACCACAGCACACTTATTCTCAACTTACTTCACATAGTGATCTATAAGTGACATTTTGTACTGAAACGATATTCCACATATCGTACAGTAACTTATAGATGTTCCCTTCTCTGTATTGCTGTCATCTATTAATTCTTTGAACGGACAATTTCGGATATGCCGCTTGCGGGACGCTAACTGAAATGATTAAGAAAGTTACACTAAATAGTTAGCAGTATGGCCAATCCGCACTTGGCCAGCATGGTAGACTATGGTCTAAATCCCTGTCACCACGAGAGGAGATCCGGTCCAGCAGTGGATCAACAAAAGGGTCGAAAAAAATAAATATATGACAAAATTAGGTTATAGCTATAATAGAACCAGCAATTATGAACTAATATCATTGGGTACTTTTTAAAAAAGAACTAAAAGAGGTGAATATATTAGCATATATGTTTACAATGGCTATACATTTTTTCCACCCCACAGCTAGGCATGCATCTTTTCCGCAGTTCCAGAGACCTAGCACATGCTCTGTAAAACTGCTTGATAAAGAATAGGTGAGGAACTATCTCTAAAGTTTCTGACATCTAATTATTGTTACCTATTCGTAGCTATTAGGACTTGTGAATATTTGAGACTTCTGGTCACTCACGTAAAAGCTGACCATAACCAACATCGCTCAACTACACAGATCGCTAACAATCTGTAACCATATCAAGGTAATTAGTGTATTAGCATTTCATCGTGTACCTATTAAATGTACAAAAGTATGATACCTGTTTAAATTTTTTTCCACATCCAACACAAGTGAACGGCTTCTCTTGGCTGTGGCTCGCTATGTGACGTTTTAGATTTGATTTATCCTTAAATTTCATATCGCATGTAGGGCACGCATGCTTCCTCACACCTGTAAAAACACAAATTAATTGCGACAAAATAGTATTTTAAGCATTTAACGGTTGTAATAGCATTTCTCAGAATCCTCATTTTCTATATAAGATGTTGTACTCACACACACAGTGCATAGTTCAAAAGAGATAATTTAAAACAAAGAATCTTTGGAGCTTAAGATAGTACTTACCAATTTCCTGGTATTAGTTCTAACGTTAAATTACGAATACAAAATGCCAAAGGTGATACAGACTTTTAAGTAAGAGAAATGATACATTCTGCATGTTAAATGTTTTACATAGATTTAAAAATGGTAACATACCGCTGTGCACATCCTGATGTTTCTTTAAATCCGACAACTTCTGGAATGCCTTCTGGCACTGGTCACATTTGTGTGGTCTAAAATAGAAAAAAAATCTTCATTACCATAGCCAACCTGACCAACATATTACATATATTTATAATTAATCATTAATCCACATATAAATTTAGACTGGCGAGTTTGAGATGTGATTCATACCACGAAATTTATTTTTACTTCAAATTATTGCAATGCACAAAGATTATTGTTAATCAAACACACTATAAATACTTTGTTACCTATAGTTGAGATGTTTAGCAAACAGATGCTGTTGTAAACGCCACAGAGCTTCAAAACCCAGGCTACATTGTGGACACTTCCAGACCCGCGCCAGTGGCTTGTGGATTAGGCTATGCTTCATCAGCTGTTGCTTGGTCGAGAAGCTCTGGTTTGGACATTTATCTGAAATCAACATAATAGAATCTTGGACGAACTCTACACATGGCTATATGAATATAAGTGAATTTATTATTTACGCTGTGTGTATGTTCACAGGCTTGATGGACTCACCACACTTCCACAAATTATCTTTCGAATGCACCCGTAGGTGCCCATAGTATTTTTTGGCGTTGTCAAACTGCTTGGCACAAATCTCACAATGCAAGATGGTCGGACCGTTCAAGTCGGGCTCCTCCAAAGGATCATCAGTGGTGAGGAAATGTGCGAGCACGTCATCAGAGCTGAAACTCTGCAAGCCTTGTAATTGCAACTGGCTGCTGATGTCCGAATCGTAATCCTGTCCTTTGCTTTTAAACGCCAAGTCGGATGTTTCTGTATCTACGAACTGAATCGAAAAAGATTATTGAGCGAAACAAATTAAAAGTCAACAAACGTATTGCAATAACTGGTAACTTACTGGTAGACTAAAGAATGTTAGATTCGATTCCATTTTTTCTTTCACCCTGATTTTATAAGTGTAATAAGTACATTACATTCATAATAATAATGTTTCTAACTAAGAAAGCATTTTATGATACATTTGACTACCAATCAATGTTACTTTTTTTACCTATAAAATGTCAACTTTCGTCAATGTTGAATGTCAATGTCAACATGTGAATTCATCATAGACAATACCTAGTACTTTTTACATAATACCACAGTTCACTAATGTATTAATGATTTTTTTAAATATTTCGAGTCCATGGTATAATTGAAAATACAAAGTTCATTTGACCAAAATTACATATATGCTTACTTAATGTCAAATTAGATACAACATAAATTTCTTATACCAGTTTACCGGTCTTAGTACACAGTAGACTAAGACGAAGGTAAAAGTTACAGCACGCATATGTCAATGTCAGATTTAAAAATACGAAACAAACCTTTACTTTCCTAACATATAAAACAAAAGTTTTGTAAGATAATTAACACGATTTCGTATCTACGATTACATACTTATATCTTACTTAACTTTATTGACGTAGGATGTCATATGATATAACGCATATCTATGAAAATGGACTATGTACAAATTCCAAATTTTTACACATAGTCATAAATTGCAAATTATAAAGTCGTGTCGGCCTAAAAAAATGTGCATATTACTAATATACGCCGGTATTAATGATATTGATAGCGACTATAGCTACATACTGGTGTCGAACAGAGATGAATTCTATAATCGACCAGCTAAAAATTTAGCTCCTTGGATTGAAGATCCCAGAGTATACGGAGGTTTGTTTTCTCTCAACAAATCCAACAAATCAGTACAAATGCAACAGTTGACAACTATAAAGCTAGCTTTCGTTTACTATAAGATTGACTTAATTTGTTGTATATAATATATGAAATTTATTAAATATAATGGGATAACAGTTATGATTGCCACAAATATTTATATTTTGCAGGCAGGGACTTGGAGGCGGGCTGCGAAGGTGGCACTTGGCTCGCCGTTTCGCCACTACGAAAAAAAATAGGAGTGCTACTTAATTTGCCTGGTGTTAACAAACAAAATGCAAAAAGTAACTTAATAATAAACAATACTTGAATATGGCATAATGTTATGATTTCATGTGCTTCATTCACATTTCACATTACCATTAATTTTAATTGTTTCTAGGTAGAGGAAAAATCGTTGCAGATTTTGTAAAAAGTGAGGCACCCACAAATGTATACATACAAAATATGAAAGATTATTTTCAGCAATGCAATGAATTTGTACTAGTTACTGTAGACTTGAGGTCAGTGACTTGATCAAAATTAAATTTTTACAAACAATATACCCACTGTATCTTTCAGACAAACAATTCAGTATTGCCCTGTTTGCAGGGGTGCTAGCAGGTGTACTAGCACCCCTCCTATCATGATATATTTGATTATATATATCCGTATTATGATATTTTTTTTATCTATCATAGTTATTATGTTTAATTATATATACCTTCCTATAAGTATGCCATTGTAATTAGAAATTACTTGTTATTAGCTATACATAATATTTACATGCGCTTTTTCGAAAATAATTTTGGTGGGGCCCAAGGATATTAATTAGTCTCAAATTGCTATATGCTTTTCAGTATGGAACTGTTGCTTCAATATGTGCTCAGTTGCTTCTTTTACAATACAACCAATAATCTACTGTAATTGTATTTTTTAGTGAAAAACCAGTAACTTACACGTATAGCAATGCCACAGATTCAGTAAACATTTGGACTGAAACAAGCTTGGGGTTTGGGAATAGCTTGCCGGACGATTCACTGAAGAAAGTTGAAGCTGCCAAGAATATGATGGCAGAAATTTGTACCAGAAATAACAAGATTAACAAGAAAACAGAACTCATTGACGAACTAATGGATTTGTTGAAATCTAAAGAACAGTAAGTGTTATTGTTTAAAAAATATATTACATCAAAAAACATCAATTGTAGCATTGCAATATGTATGCAGTAATGATTGCAGAACGCATTACAATTACATATTTTTTTTCAGACATTTACCAGACTTGCAACTGGAAAAGCGACAACCAGATATGTACAAATATTTGAGTTCAGTATTTGTCGAAATGCCAAAAAACAAATATGGGACTAGGTATTTATGATTTGATTTCATTACAGTTTTCTATTTGTAAGATGATTTCTGTTATAAATTTAATGTAACCAAAGTTATTATATCACAGCTTTAATTTTATTTATAGTTGTTAGTGGGTCTCAAATATAATAGTTGTCATTTCAAATCATGATTTTACAGAGAATTTGAACTAACAATACTTGTGGGAAGAAATATTTTTATTTGTGTATACAGTAACAACAAAAAATATTGACGCTAAACTGTGCTCACGAATTATTATATTTATCACCTTTTATCATTACAGAACTCATACAGTGATACTGGTGACTAAAAAAGGGAATGTGGATTTAATTGAGATCACACTTCAGTCACCAATTAATTTATCGAACCCGCAATGGCTAAGAACAGAATTTAATTTTGATATTTAATTGAAATGTCACATTGATACTTAAAAAGTTGTACAGTAGATGGGGAAAAGGTAATTTGAAACTAAGTCTGTTGGTATTATAATTACAGTTTACTAGAAATATATTGTTATACAATTGTATATTTCATTTACAACTTCCAGTTTTCTACCTTAAAAGATTCCGGCAAAACAAAGTCACCGTCTTGTTCTAAGATGCAAGCAAGCAATTTAGGTACATTTAGAATCGTACCGGAAAGAACGTGAGGGAACTTGCTTTTCTTATCATCTATGTATGTCAACATCAATCTTTTACTTATGAAATCTCCAGTGAGAGATATGTTCCCAACTTCGACATACCCTCTAAGGGAACTAGAATACATTTCAACGGCAACCCTCAAAGATTCCCACATGCATAGTTTATCTGCCGATACAATACTCAATCTGAAGTGGTAACCAAGTCCCTTATAGCAATTTCTCACAACATCAATTAGTTCTTGTAACAAAGTGTCTAGATCATCTGAACATTTAGCTACCTGAAATACTTGAATCACAGAAGACTGACTGACATGGAACATGCAGTCATCGTGGTCAGGTGAAGGCTTGTAATGTCGCCCTATTGAAAAATATTTTAAAGGTAACCCTTTGCTATGCAGTACATTTTTAGCATGATAAGCGAAAAAAGAGTATAGTGAGCCGGCTCCAGTTAGATGCAATCTACTGTCAACATTAATTTTAGTGTCCTCGTTGTGATGTAGAATGAAACTTGAGTCTGCATCTGTATGATCCTCGCCGCATCCTTCTACAATTAAGCTCTTAACAAAATCTGGATTTGAAAATTGTACGAAATTATTGTTTCTCAGTGCCTGACTAAAATAGAATTTTGCACCCAATTCAAATACAGCACCATCATTTTTAAGATAGTAGTTTTCATTCTTTGTGAACTTTAATAAATCCAAATCTTTACCAACATCCAAGTGATTTTTTGTATTGGATGGCATTGTGTATTCTGAAAATATGACTTTATTTTCATCATCTGGAGTCAGTGGATGCAACGTGTTCGGTAACTTTAGCGATTCAATCACTGCGATCTCCTCAGCGGACCATAATGGTGGTTTAATTTTTTTAATATTCTCTTTTATTAAATGCAATTTAACTTTTAATTTGCTTGCTTCATTAGAATCAGGTTGAGCCGTCATGAATGTTGATATAGCATTGGACATTTCTTCCTTTTTCTTCTCTAGCTCATTTTTTTCCCTTTCCAAATCTTTGTAAACCAACCACAGGTTTTCTAACTTGCTTAAATCAATGTTAGACTTTCGTCTTGCTAATTCCGTTTGCAGAATCTGTTTGTGTTTTATACGGTCAGGAAGGTCAATATGAGGAGTCAAATACACAAATGTGTCTGTAGCTTTTGGGCCATTAATAAATAGGGCAGAATATCTTACATGAACTTTATTACAGCTATACTTGTTTGCATATAAACTATGGATAATTTTACGCATCATCATCATCTATTTTTTTCTTTTTTACAGTACTTATATCTTCTAATATGGCATCTCCATCATTATCAGTGATGTCCGCTTTGCCAGTGTTTTGAGTGACAATTTTTCTTTTGCTTGGGAGTTTAAAATTGCCGAATCCAGCCGCTCTTTCAGATTCCTCGATGCTATACGGCTCAAGTTCTAATGCTTTAAGTCTTCGTTTGTGAACTTTGGTTTTGAAATGTTCCGAAAGCGCTTTTTCATCAATGAAATACCGAGCACAATGTACACAATAGTGCTGAGCAGCTCCAGGCAAGTCGAGGTCTACGCTCTGATTCAGAAGTTTTTCAGCATTTTCTATAACAAAAATATATAGTACTACGTTAAATATAACCTACAATTACCAAGACCGCGTGCAACTGTTTTGATTTTCCCAAACATACCTTCTTTTATATCCACATCTATTTGATCTAAATCCTTTTTCCTATTGCGTAGTCTCCATCGTTTCTTTAAATGAGTATCACCGTGCGGGTAGTTCGTGCGTTTGTCTGTCATGATATCTAATAATCATATGGAAATGAACGCTTTCATTTTAACCGTCTGACATTTGTCAAGTTGTCATAGTCTAATATAAATTTTTAGTTTTACGTCACAATGCGCATACAGCCAAATTCAAATAATAAAATTCCGATGTATTTCTCGAATTTGTTTTCTCTACAGTTAAGCGAGGTAGCTAGATTTTAATATCGCATGCATTAGTAACGACACGAAAAGGATATAAAGGCTGCGTTATACAAATCGTAATTATACTATTCACAGGCTAAATGCGGTTGCAAATTTCTAATAACCTATCAGGCGGCCGAATCTAGATTACTTTTGAGTATTTCCATGCTCTAAGATGCCGCCGTAAACATTGTTGCTTTTAATGTACTTTAGTTATACTCGCGGATATGTTGGTCGCTAACCAAACAGTGACCCTCAACGTTATCGGCAGCAGCACTATATTAATTTTAATTATCAATTACAACAATTACAGAATATAAGTGTAACTTGTATTACTTTGAAAGTGTCACCGTTTGAATTCATTTTTCTAGCTTTCGGTGTCTCCGTACAGTAATGAAGGCGAAGTACGGCTTACATTTTACTATTATATATTAATTTATGTATAATGTACTTATTAATTTGATGTCCATTATATACACATGTTGTTTCCGAACGGTGTAAGGGTAAAAATAAAAATACCATTTTTTTATTCATATAATAATTATTATCTTACTTTAATAAAATTCAGGGAAACAGTATCATACATGAATAAATACAACACTAATAATGTAATAATAATATTAATAATTAAACAATTTTTTCAGCATCGTTTTCTCTAAAGAATCATTTATCATAACAACATTGTATTAGTTTATAAATTTAATGACACGGGAATGATTTGAATGATTCGTTTCAACATAAATTATTAGCTCTAACTCGCAAAAATAATGTTACCTAAATGTAACAATACACGGAGTCTCTTGAGGGGTCGGTTAACGCTTGAGCGTCGGCCCGATCAATTCATGCCCTTAAATATATATATTCCGGTGAAAACGTATCAGTGAGATACAAAATACAACATAATGCAACCAAAGCAACACGCGTGACAGTCCACACATGCACACATTCACAAACATAATTACTGTAAATAATAATAACATCGTACTTCTAATTCCGCCTAAACTAAACCTAATCATACCTAAGATGTTACATATTAAAAAATGTGTATTATTCCTCAATAACACGTACATAAATCCAGCTTTATACGTATTAAATAATATATAGAACGGCTTCGCATCTACGTCGCAACGTTTCGAAAGCATTATATACATATAAAGGTTACAGTTAGTTTCAAAACGAAAACCTGAGCTTTTATACGGTGAAATGAAAAAGCCATTGAAGAATATAAAGAAAAAGGATGCGATATTCAAATTATTATTGCACCATATTGAGAAAAAATAGCGAAGCCTATTTTTTTTTATATAATAATTTAATATTAATATTTAATTTAAATTGCAGTAATATTGTGAATTATCTGTTTTAAAATTTTTCTAATTTGTATAATAGGTGTTTCGATTTTTGCTACTGTATCTGAAACACATAACTTTTCAATATCTTTATATTCATTAAATTCACACATTGTATTATATAATAATATTTTAGTACAGAGACGACAAGGTCGCGTTATATAATCGCTATGTACATAAAGGTATATATTTCTTTTTATCTATGCACCTAGTGGCAGAGACGCCGTGACTGCAAATCTAGCATTTGGTCACAGATGCGCAACTAAATATTCTTCATACATTCATGCGATTATATTATTGACACTCCAAAAGTACTCTCGAGCCTTAAGTATATTTTATAGGCACTATAGTAATAATTGTAACAGAAAAAAAAAACTGCACTGACACGATAAACACGAGTAACTTCTATAGCGAATTTGGTATAAAATACTTGCTACATCATCATTTCATAGTATTTCTAAAACTCTTTACAACCGCCGCACACGCTCATGATACGAGACAACATTTCAGTAGACACGCCGCGTACTAGTTGATAAATATAGAAAAAAAATTGCAAAATCTCTGAAGCTTAATTTTGTATATAATTTGTAAGGCTTTTTTTTATGTTATATAATTTTATATAGAAACCGATCTTAACCGCTAGTACAACGGATTATCTTATAATAATGCATGAACGTAAGAACGTGAAGTTAGATGATATTTTAGATTGATTCCGCTATTGAATGTATTAATACGACGACGTGAAGGACAATGCAATCAAATTCAATCCGCTCGTCGTACCGTGGAAACTATGTCTATATTAAATTTAACATATTTTTACACACCTTCGACTATCTAAACACTTGTCTTATACAAGCGAAATAGAAATGAATGAAGCAAATCGAGTACTTAGGCCACAGCAGTACGATTAAACGTTTAATGTAATACATAGTTTCATTATAAAGACTTATGAACTAGTTTACGGGCTGAAGTAGCGGTAGACCGTTAGGAGAATGTATCAAGTTTTTAAAAACAAAAACCATTATTGTTTAAGTCTTAACATTTGTATATGCATATCGGATTGTGACCCGTGGGCACGGATCCGGGATAATCAATTGAAGCGATGAATATCGCGTACACATCAACAGTAAACTGAACTACGATACGTAATAAAGTCATACATAATGTAAGACAACTGATCCAGAGGTGACTTGATGTATCCGGTGATTTGATATATCCATGCCATCGGTCGAACAACAAGAGAGCACTATATACAACGTTACATTAAGGCTACTAATATTATGTCGTAGCTCGTGCATAAATAGTAACGAGATGCTAAGTATGCAGCTCGTATTAGATATTCCATAGCAACTAACTGCAATTGAACGCTTACCTACACAACTGTTACCGAAGGAGTTGAAGCGGACGAGTAGTTTCTTTTCAATCTAATCGGTAGTAAACATCTATGTATGTTGTATTAACTCGAACAAATTATATTACGAGTAGCATGCGGTAGAGGATAGTACCAACGGTACAATGAAGTTAGCTCCAATGGGTAGGCGAGGAGTATGTTGTCCGGGGAGCCCTACATACCGTATCCGTGGTAGGGCGCGGGCGAGGGCGCCTGCGCCGCGTACGCGTACGGAGACGCCTGCGCCGCCACTCCCGGGTACGCCATCGATGGACCTGGAGAGTTGACCAACATTTCATTACAATTCAAGCAATGTTATCTCACACACATTCTCTTACACACTAGGTTTGCTTCGAAAAACTATGATTCCACCAGCGAGATTACTGGAATATATTTTGATATGGAATAAGCTCCCTTGTACAACTGTTTAATGTTCTGGTTTCATAGTCATATGTCTTTTTATATTATTTATCTTATGAATTTCGAATGTGGGGAGGAACATAGGATACCATTTATCTCAGTATTACTAGGAGAACATTTACGCGGATATTACCGCGGGCACAGCTGGCATATTAACAAAAAAAAAATTACAATATTATTTTGGTCAGCCTGTGGTCGACGGTGAAATGAACGTGGTGGACGTGCTTACCGGCGGTGAGCATCAGCTGCGGCTCCATCATCATGGCGGGCTTGGCCTCGTGCTCGGCGCTCTCGGTGCTGCGCTTGGCGTCCGCCTCCTCCAGCTTCTCCACCTTCGTCGTTAGCTCGCGGACCGTCTGACAATCGTTATATGTTTAACTACTTGAACAGGTGCAAAATGAGTACAATCCAAGCCTCTACACATATCCTATGTGAATTAAACATGACAGCATTTCACTTTTCAAACGTCTTTTGAACTATGTAATTACATATGTGTTTATTATCTAAGTAGCCATGCTCCTATGCTCATCCATAA